>RAOO01000120.1:0-78128 GCA_009805345.1 Neurospora sp. FGSC 26628
CTGACGGAATTGTGCTCAATAAGCACATACGACCATAGATGGTAGAAAACTCGGGATCCCGTCCGCTCTCCCATAGATAAGCTACCAATCGCCTGACTAGTAGTTGGGTCGGTGACGACCAGCGAATCCCAGGTGTTGTATGTTTTTTTCTTCTTTTTTTTTCTCATCAACTCACTGTTATGAAGTTCTTCTCCTGTTCAGTTATCTCCATGTCCAACGTTTCTTTGTATTGGCTGTTTTCCTTACCCCTATCCACACGGTTTACACCTAAAGGAGGCTCTTCCAGCGCTCAAAGACCCTTTGTCAGCTTCATGTAAACCCCCCGACTTCTAGCACTTTGCCTTCGGAAGCTATGTTAGTGGAGATTGGGTCATGCTTGTGAGTTGGTGGAGATGTAGTGTCCGCCAAACTGAGTGGCCTAACCATTTCTGGAGTCAGCACCGTCGTTGTTGAAGCGTGAAGGTGCTGCCATCGCTGGGTCAGTGGACGTCGGCCCCCGCCATGTTGCTGATGAATAGTAAAAAGTACATGAGCAATCGTAGAAGCTAGTGCTCAAGCTCAGGTGCATCCTGGATGAAGACCCAAAGAGAAAACATATCGATAACGCTGAGTAGAGAGGGAACAATCAAGCATGGCACAACCTGGGAGAGATCGCAGGGCTTTGAGATCACAACCCAGTCTACAGCCGAGACGTATCCGTCAGGTCAAGACAAAGTGCTTGCTCTGTCCACTACCTCAGTAAAAGGTCTCGACTGCTGATAGCCCATCAGCTCTTCGGAGTGTATCCAATACAATCACCATGCCCTTGAAATCCACTTACACAGCAACAGCAAGACAGACCAGATGGGCAACGGAGGAACAGACAATATGGACCAATGAGAAAAGAAAAACCCTTGACCTGATCAACTGTCCACTGTATTACTCAAGAAGCTCTGCTCCTCTGAAACCGGCTCCAACCACGCTTTGTAGGTAGTGGGTATTTTCTTCTTCCCCACGCTCGACACACTTTCCCCCCCTCCTTCAGAAACACCCTCCGTGCCAGGTGGTTTAATCCAACGCCATCCTCCAAAGACCATCACCAAGGGAATGCGCCTCCTCGATAACCGGACCCTTACCCTTCTCCTTAATCTCCTTAGTCCCCGCAACCAACACACCAACAGCACAAGCCTCCTCCTTACCCTCGGCCAGAACCACAACCGGCTCTCCCTTCTCCAGCTCGCGACTCCAGTGCCCTTCCTCATCCGCGCCCTCATTAGGCACCTCGATCTCGCTCTCCTCAGCCTCAGCAGCGCTCTTCTCCCTCGGCGGCCTCTCATGCGGCAGCGGCAGACGACCGCCCTTACTCGTCAGACCGGGAGCCATCAGGGTTGCGCCGGACAGGACAAAGCGGATGGCGCCGCGGTCTATCCTGATGGTGGGGAAGCATTGCGGGAAGCGGTGGACGAGCTTGAGGTGGGGCACGATGGTGTTTTGTTGCGAGGGCGTGTCGGCCTGGAAGAACAAGGGGGTGGTGCCGTCGATGACGTAGAGAGAGACGCGGTCGGGAAGCTTGATCTGCTCGAGCGAGGCCTTCTTAGGGATGATGTCGTCGATGAAAGGCGTCAGGAGCGGGTAGGTGGTCAGCAGCGATTGGCGCAAGTTGCGCTGGATCGAGGATTTGAGCTTTTGTTTGGGCGAGGGGGTGATGCTGTTGGAGAGAAGGGTTAGCGGGTGTTGAGGAGGCGTTGCGATGGCGGGTAGTAGAGTGGCTTTGGTTAGGGATCAGGGTGGTGGATGGCATACTCCTTCTTGAACATGTTGGCGGTATATGCGTCGCTGTACTTTGCGACTTAGTAGATTATGTGTTTTAGTATATCAGAACTGTATGTGCGAAATTCGTAGTCGTCGTAGTGTGGCGGGTCTTGATATAGGGACCGTCGCGCTGAGATGTGTGTGTTGGTGAACAGAGTGCTCCGCGCTGGATTCAATGGAAATGCGACAGTCGCGACAGGCGATTGATGGCGGGGGAGGGGAAGAAGTCGAAGGTGGGGCCTCGATCTCGGCTTGCCAAGACCACCTTGCTGGGATCTGTGCAGAGACAACAGCCGCGCCAAAAGCAGCCGGACCAGGGTGTCGTCATAGCGGAGCCGACGCCGATAAGGTCCAACCTTTCTACAAGTACAGATGGAAGGAGTCTACAAACGGTCTCCAGGGCAACGACATCTATCATCAGCCGTCAAGGTCCTCAAGGTACTCACAAGAAGTGCAATAAGTTATAGCAGGGTGGTAACTATATGTAAATTCATCGTATTCGTTAAACACAGCGCCATGCTGGTATCTCCATAACTCATAACTCGCCTAACAACTCCAAGTCATGCCATCATGTCCTCAAGACTGGTATAGCCATCTCCATCACCGCTCTTTGTTCCTCTCTAACCGTGGAGAACGTGGCTGACCTTCCCATCCTCGCCCACATGTACGTTGAGACGGTCAGGGTTGAAGTCCTTCGTAACCATCGAGCCGGGCTCGATGATGCGCGTTGGCTGTGGGAGGTCGGCCTTGCAGAAGGTCTATAGGCAGAAGAGAAAAGGAAAGGGTCAGCTTTCTTGTTCAGACACCATCTTTGTCTTGCCATTCGGAAGAAAATGTTCTTACAGTCTCCGAAGTGTGGTCAGCAAGGGTCTTGCCGCACAACTTGTTCATCCACTCCTCCGTCTTCTGGACCGCGGGGTCGTTGGTGGTAACGCCGGGAACAACGAGAGGCATTTTGTCGGGTATGCGTGGTGTCAAAATTGAATATGATGTTATTGTTTGGAAGTATTGTCTTTGTATGATTTTCGGAATTTCTTAAAGTGCAAAAGTCTTGATATTGTTGTTGTCTTCGTTGTGATCCTTCTTATAGAGACAACTCATACTTCCCTTCAATGTGCTGGAAGCCAAGGCGATGACGTAGCAACCTCAATGCTTTATCGCCAATCACCGTAACATTGGATGGGCTAAGCCACATTGGTCACGGGGTCAGAATGGGCTGTCGGTGAAGCTGTGAGGCTTATTTGTTTGGCTGGTCACTGCAGAATAAAACGGAACAGATATGGTGCAATGTTGGGTTTTACAGTTATGTTCCTGCTTATGGATGTAGCTCAAGCACTACGGCTCAAAATTATGCACTTACAAGCACGTATGCATGAGGAGAAGCATGGTTTCGGTAGAGGTGCGAGTTACCGATCCTTACTTGGGCGTACGTGCATTTTCAGGGGATTTTACTGCAGGCACATTTCACATTTCACATTTCACCATCAGTCACTTTCTAGGACTTATTTGTTTTTGGATCATTTTCGTTTATTGATCCTAGCCCTGACGGGTCTTAATGAGTGTGGTGGCGGTGGTGGCTTCCTTGCAAGAGAGTATCGGAGCAAGTGTTGCGTGGAAGATTGACCCAGTGGGAGAAGTGGTCTCTGTGCCCGCCAGTAAAATAAAAAAATTAAAAAAATTAAAAAAAAAATTTAAAAAAAAAATTATCCAAAATATGAGTGTTTTCAGTTCTTGTCCTCCCCGTCTTCTCGGTCCACCTTAGCTTTATTTTTCTTTTCCGTCCAGGAGGAGAGGTGGAACGATGGAGGGCTAAATGGTTGACAATGGAAATCGTAACGAATGGAATATGAGTAGGTACTCTTCGGTAGCGAGTACTCGTGGGTGTGGTGGTGATGGTGTCTTCCTTGCAAGAAAGTGTCGGAGGGTTGTGGAACTGGAAGATTGATTGAGGACGATCACCACCACCACACTCATCCTGTTGGGGCACAGGCCAGTAAAACCCAGTGGGAGAAAAAGTCCCTGTGCTTGCCAACATCCGGAAACATCGAAAACATGAGTTTTTTTTTCGATCCTTGTCCTCGTCTGTCTTCTCGGCCGAAGGTAGAAGCACCCGCTGAGAGTATGATGCTATGAAGCCGCCGAAAGCCGCCGCGGTCGTTCTCCCCTGACGGCAACATAGCGCAAGCCAAGCTAGACTAAAGCATTGAATGAAAGTCCGGGGGAGTGTTGTCCGGGGGAGTGTTGTCCGGGGGAGTGTTGCCTTCCGTGGATAGTGATGAGGTGTCGTCATTTTCGTCGGGGCTGTTCGTATTGTCGTTGGGGGCCTCGGCCGCGGTTGCCTCCTCCGCCCCCTTGGGTGGCTGGCTCCCCTTTGCCGCCTTTTCTTCCTTCTCACGCTGTTTTTTGTCTTGCTTTCGCCATCTCTTTTCTTCGCGCTTTTGCTCTCTCGCTTGAATCTCGGGGTCCATTTCCGCCAGAAGCCTTCTATGCTCCTCCTCTTCCTTCTGTTTCCTCTCCTCCTCCTCCTTCTTTTTCTTCAACGCCTCTTCCTGCTCACGGTGTTTCCGCTCCCGTTCTTCTTTATCGCGTTGTTTTTTATCCAGGGTCGCCTGGTAAAGCTGCTTCTTCTCTTCGCGGATTCTCTCTTTCTCGGCCCGCTTCGCCTCTTCCTCCTCACGTTTCTTCCGTTCGGTTTCTTCCTTTCGGAGCCTCTCCTTCTCCTCTCTCTCTTTCTGACGTTGGATCCTCTCGTCCTTCGCTGCGCGCTTCCCACTTCCGGCACACTTCACGCAGTCCGTATACCCCCCATGATGGCCGCTCTCGCCGTGAATCTCGCATGGGCGCCAGTGC
Organism: Neurospora sp. FGSC 26628; assembly: GCA_009805345.1. Taxonomy (NCBI): domain Eukaryota; kingdom Fungi; phylum Ascomycota; class Sordariomycetes; order Sordariales; family Sordariaceae; genus Neurospora; species Neurospora sp. FGSC 26628. Next base: position 4,642 of record RAOO01000120.1, read on the forward strand.
CCCTTTTCAATGCAGCGTAAATCACCCACAGCCTGGCACTCCGGGCTGTGCATTTTCAACGGCATTTCGTTAGCAGTCGGGATTCGGCAGTCCGGGAAGAGGGTGAAGCGCGGACGCGGTTATTGTGTGCATCTCGTGAGACTCGAACTCCAGGTTGTGCAGGGTTGTGTTGGTTTTGGAGTGATGAACCGCGGGCTTCAGGATGTCCTGGACGCTGCCGGCACCGTTGGGCTGCTTGACACACGATCGAGTAGCTTAAGTTGACTTCGCTCGAGAATATTCGTCGTTGCGTGCCGCTTGTTGCTCGTGTGGTAAAAAGACGGGGCTTGAACCGTTCGTCTGGCTTCGGGGACTCCATTGTGCTCAACCCAGAGTCCCAATCCCACGGGACGGTACGGCATCTTTTTTCCTGTGGACTTCGCAGAAGGCTGCAGCTGCCCAAACTCTCCCCCGAAGAGCGGACAGGTGGGACTGTCAAGCAGAGCAGGCCATTCAGGGCAAGGACACTACAACTGAAAATAAAATCGAGAAGTGGGCGTTGGGTAGTACTCGACTTTTGAACATTCGTCCTGTAACTGGCCTGCTACTAATATCCTTTTCGCTTTGCAGGGGAGTGGGTTGGGTAGACTAACTGCCTTGCAGAAGGCCACAAGCAAAGACGTCGACCAGCATCTACGCCATTTTAGTACAAGGGATGTTAGGGGTTGGACTCACCAGTGATGCTGCTTGTGTTTCGGAGGCATTGTTGCCTCTACTGACTACTGGTCTTCTGGGTTGCGCCTGGTCTACTACCTGCTTGGTTGGCTCTACTGCCAAGGTCGGATGATCGGCTTCGTCGGGAATTAATTAATATGAGGTGGTCAGTCATAGCCACGACGACTTCTAAGGATGTGATGTCGACCCCTCCGCTGTTGATAGCAAAGGGGATGGATGACGCTTGCTGATTGTTGGTCGGGTGGGTAGGACTCGGGATTCGATGGATGATTTGTGTGTATGTAACGGACGATATCAACAGCGGAGCGGTTAGATGGCGCCTGATGGTTTCTGGTCGGTGGGCAGGACTCCGAGTCGATGGATGATTTGGTGACGGGATCACAGGGAGGGGTTGGGTGACGCCAGATAGTTGCTGGTCGGTGGTCGGTGGTCGGCGGTCGGTGATCAGGAGTCGATGGGTGCCCCTGATTTGTTTGAGTGATGACGGGCAGATGGTCAATGATGCCTTTTCGTATGGTAGGAAAATTTCTGCTCGAGATTGAAGGTTGGAAGAATCAAGAGAGACGCTTTTCCGCGTGCTATGAGAATTGCTGTTTGAGGTTAGGAGCTTAGCAGTAAGGTATCCAAAAGAAATGTTTTTTTTTCGTGTGGTAGGAAGGTTGTTGCTTGAGGTTTGAAGGTTGGAGATACTTATGTGAGTTGCTTTTCCGTGTTGTGCGAGTTCGAGGTTTGAAGTTGCTTTTCCGTGTGGTTTGAAGAACGTTGTTCGAGGTTTGATGGTTGGAGGGTTGGAGGAATCAAGAGAAGGTCAAGTTTTGGAAAATGGGGAGGGTTTTATATAGTCGTGGGAGAGAGCTGGGAGAAAATAGGCCTCCGTAGCTGGGTCAGGTATATGCACAAGTCATGCATATATGCAGTTCTCTGGCAACCCTCATGTTTTCTATTATATGTCCGATCCGGACATTTCTGGAGTCGTTGTCTTGGAAATGTCTTGTCAGACGCCATTCAGAAGCAAGGTATGCTCTTCCGGTGTCCCATATTTCTTGTTTATATTTTTTTTCAAGCTTTTTTCTCCGATGGATACAGCGTAAATTGAAGTTTTCCTATATAATTACTGCATATCAGCCCCTGCATAAGACTTCGCATCTTTAGTTGGTGCAAGGCATGTCTCTCCGCGGTGCCCTCGTCTGATGCAGCATTTTGATGAATTTTATGGCCGGTGCTTCATTGTTGACCACACGGCTCATACTGTTCACCGAGTCCTGTTACGTTCAAAGTCATTCCGAGTTTGCCTTCAATCACCATTTATCAGGTGATTCCAGGTTTGCCTGCGCTCATCGGATTTTTTTTCTTTTTTTTTTTTTTTTTTTTTTTTTTTGTCATGTTGCTATCTGGTTGGCCCTCCTTTCTCAAGACGGCGTATGATCTGTTGTTCATTCCCATTGTCCTAGAACAGCCGCACCGAGTTCTCATCGGGTTTAACAGGTTGTCCTGAGCGGTTCGTCCTTGGGAGGGAAGGGAGAGCGGGGTGTCGTTACCAAGGGGACCGACAGACCGGAGTGTGAGAGCCCACCATCCTGCGAGAATACCCAGCGCAAGCCTCCTCCCCTTCCTCCGTAAGTATCACGGACGACACGACATCCGATCCTTGCAGTTTTGAAAACAAGAAAATCACATCCCAGACCAAGGACATTGTTCCTGTTTTCCAAGTCACGTCTGTTCTTTTTTTTTTTTTTGCTATTGCATCGCATATTAACTGTTCCCCAAGATGGGCTCTTGATATAGACAGACTACTTACATATCTGCGGCCCCGTCCTCAAAACAGGGATCGCATCAGAGGTCATCGAGGTAACCGGAAACCATGCGTGCCTGATGGCGGTTCTGCATTGCAGTGATTAAGACGATATCCCGAGGCCTCCATCACCGGCTCAATGGGGTGGTTCAAGCCACTCACAATTACGTGGAAAGGATATCGCAAAGAAGTTGCGGACGCTCGCTCCTTGTTATTTAGTAGGGGCGAAGAAATTCATGATAAAATTTGTTAGGGCAGTTACCACACAAGCGGAAGGAAGTGCCTATGATATGGGTCACAACAAAGTATGTATGTATCGTGGAGAAGCGGAGAGTTTGATGGTGGGCTGATGCAGAAGTTTTGCCGTGAGTTCCAGTCAAGGAACGTGCCGATCTACTCCTGTCTCCAGGATATCGGAATGGCAAAACAGGAAGTCTCGAACTTGGTCCGAAAGCGTTATCTCGGTAACTTCCACTTAGGTTGTCGGGGAAGAAGAGGAAGGAACTTTCCAACCAGGCGAAAATCTTTCTGGCGTAAGAGTTCTGCACAGGGCAGTAACAGGGCAGATCCTTCGTGCCTTCCAGTCTTTGCCACTGCAGCCCACACATTGTTCCTTTTGCCTGCTTCATCCAGAATGAAAAACTGAGCTAACATGAGTGAACGCCGATCTTGAAGCATCTATGAATCTCGTCACATTCGAAAAGGACTTGAGTTTATATTGGGCGCTAACATACTTGATTCGCCATGGGCAAGGAATTTACCAAATCCGGATGCATAAAGCGGGCAGATAAAAGTTCGAGCCAAGAGCAACCGAGATGATACGTCAGAACTCCACGAAAGCTTCACCAAAGGAGGCACATCCAGGGCCACGAATACCACAGCGGAAAATATTGCCTTAAAGGCTGTGTGACAGACATTTCTGTGGGTTTATGGGATACCAGAGCCCAAGGCCGGGTCTAGATGGTCTTGCTGTGGGACTGTACTATTCACCACCGGAATTTCCTTCAAAGGTGGTGACTGTATGATACATGTCAAAGAATAAGCAGAAGTCTAGAGTTACTGTTCTGTCCGTGTTCGTTTGGGCAAGTCTAGACGCCTCCACGGTTCAAGAGTGGAGGCAGAATCCGAGCATCAGCCTCCTCGGACAATTCGATCCCAAAAGGTTGTAGCGTGGTCTGGGGTAAGCTAACGTCCATTCGGTACCAAACATTGAAGAAACCGGGGTAAATTGACGACGACGACTTCTTATTTCAAAAACAATAACTCCGCAGGTTGTGTTGAGTGTTGTTGCGGAAACGCTGTGCAACCAGTCTTGAGGATACCGAACGAAGAGTCATTCAACGGGAACTAGACAACATTGGTAGAACGACCATATTCCCAGCGGAGATATCAAACTGCCACTTCTCCAGAGGGAATGCTCTTGGCTAAAACCGTTAACGAATCTCACGGCTATGTTTCCAGATCTTCAAAATTAGAAAGCTCAATGAGGTCGACGAATACGCATCAGTCAACCTAGGGGATTGCATGATATTGACCGCGTGACTGCTCAAGTCCGACATCAAAGCCTAGAACTCCTGTTCCGAAGCAAAAGAAACCGTTGGTAGAATGTCGTGAGCGTCGTCTCCAAGAGGCGTAGTAATTCGCGGGAGCCACCTAAAGAGACGATACCCCCACAAGGCTTCTGCCGCATACGGACTCATTATGCTAAGAGGAACATCGTCGTCCCAGGAGGCGTCAAATCACAGTAGACAACCAGACAGTCGAAAATTTCGGTAGCCTGAGCTTCACCCATGATCCAATGATGTTTGTGAGAAGGATTCACTACGAAAGGCCAAGGCTGTGATGTGATGAACGACTTCACCTCACAACATTGATCCTCTCGAGAGGATATGTCACTTCATTACGTACAGGTTGGACATCGTGAGTGTGTCCAACATAGCTTTGTAAAGGTCCACGTCAAGGGCGACAACGGTGACAGCATCCAAAACATCGATAGCGCACCCAGATCCGATGCTGTCGAGGAGAAGAGCGCCAGTCAAGGTGGGTATCAAGAAGAGACGGCCACAAGGGGGGGGAAAAAAAGGTATAAGAAGCCGGCCTTCTCATACACGAAAGAAACAAACCTTCTCATCATCCAGCCCAGCAACCAACAGAAACATCAAAGACTTGACACCAAAACCCAACCAGCACAATGAAGTTCACCACCACCCTCGCCGGCCTCGCCGCTCTCTTCGCCAGCGCGGCTCCAGCCTCAGCCCAGCATGCCACTTCAGCCACTGTCACCGGCTTCTCTGCCACTCGCAACGCAACCCATATCAAGTATGTTCTCCATCTTTCTGCCCTTCTACTTCCATCCACCATTTCCCCCTTTCCCCCTTTTTAATCCCCTTCCTCTCTTCCCCTCCCCTCCCTCCACCCCTTCATTCTCCCCTTTTTACCCCCCTCCCATCCAACCCCATGCAACCAACCCCTCCCCAACTAATCGCCCCTCCTCCTCCCAAGCTACCGCGCCACCATAAACGTCCTCCCCGAAAACGCCCTCGCAACCTTCACCCACTCCACGCCCGGCACCGCTCTGCCCACCAACAGCGGAGCCTGGACTTCCACCGACCCAAAACTCATCCTGCGCTTCAACGTCGTCAGCGCCGTCAACCAGGTGCGCGTGTTGCTGAGCGATACGCATGTCGTTGCCGCGACGGTGAACTTGGATTACTTTAGTCCTTATAGCGATTGGGTGGGTGCTGGGAGTGCTGTTTACACTGGGCCTGCGGCGTTCACGCTGGACTAAGGACACGAGAAACTGAGGATCTTGGAATTTTGAAGAGGGGGGAATGGGGGGTGTTTGCAATTGGGAAGGGGGGAAGGAGGATAGTGGAACTGGTGGTTTAGCAGATTTTGAGAAAATATATCAAGAAAAGCCTTTCGGCACCAAAAAACATCTCAGTCCCGTAAAAATGTTCCAAGTGAGATTTAGTGAAATGCCTGGGCTAAGAATTGTTGTTGTGGATTGCATCCAGCCCAGCACTCTTCCTTCCAAACTCAGGGACAGTGGGAGGGAGCGCGAGGGTTGCGAATATGAGGTGACCCACCACAACGCCGATGAAAGCCGCCATGGACACTCGTCGATATCTCACCCACCGAAACTACAAACTGCATGATGAAGCTCATAGTTTTGTAATTCATCTGTACCGCTTCAGGTCGCATCCTCATGTTTTTCCTTTAGGCCATGTTTTTGTTGCTGATGGGTTACAGGCGTGTTGTTGGTCCCGCATAGATGCACTGCATCCCAATGAATGCTCGGAATACCAGCGAATGATTGAAGTGTAACCGATATTAATTCTCTGGACTGGGGATTTATCTTCGCCTTCCAATAAAATTATAAGCTCCGGTACATACATCCCAGTTATGCAGCGCGGCGCATCGTAAGTCGTGCGTATGTTGTCACGGTGTTCATGATGTTGCCACTCTCACGGATGAGGCGGGCTTAGGACGGAACTCGACCGGCGTGGCACTGAGGTCCTTGACTACAGGTACAGAGGAGGGTATCTGCCGGACTTTCTAACTGCGCCGGATCACCGAGCTGCAACTCCTCTTTCAGAAACAGGTTTGGGCCGCCACAAAACAACACGAGGTTTCTTCGAGATCATGAAGTTTTTAGCATGCTAAAATGACGAATGAGGTTTTTAATAAGACAACAGCCAATGCTCCCGCCCGGCGGCGGCGCTTCCTTACCGAAGACCGAAAACCCGCCAGACTTTGTAAGAACGCCACAATCCCCTCTCCAGTTCGTCCGCTCTTTATCCGCTATTACCTAAGCAAGACAATGCATTCACTATCTCTACCCAGTCGCCAACGACAAGACTTTGCAAAAACCCTTTCTTTGTCTTCCAATCACACCCCTCTCGTCTATTCCAACCCCGACATCAACAGTAGACTAATCACAGCACCCTGACTCCCCCAATAACAGATGACCAAAACACCTGATTTCATCCAACAACCGTACCAACCCAACTCTCAACATCAACATGGACCAGATTACCTCAAAGCAGGGTGTCCCTCATTATGATCCGAGAATGGGTTCGGCGCACCGCCCGTAACGCCCGCCGCGCCCCCATATCCCGTGTCAGCCAYATGCGGCGGCGGGGCCGGGACATCATCATACTCGTTATTCAGCGGCACACCCTGATATCCACCACCACCCATATAACCCGTGTTACCGCCCATAAGCGGCTGCTCCAGCATATGCTCCTGCTCCTGCTGGTGCTGGTCGTGGGCGGGGGCGGCAGCGGCGCGCTTGTTAGCGACCATGGCGCTAGTCTTGGCCTCCTTCGCAATCTTGGCCGCCTCGGCCGCGCGCTCGAGCTTCTTCATGGTGCGGCGCTCGCGGCAGCAGAAGAAGCACAGACCGCAGACGGCCAAAAAGATGGTGGCGGCGAAGTAGATGGCCATGACAATTCCCGCCGTGTCGAGACCGGACTCCTTGTACATGCAGCTGATGCCCTGGCCGTTCTGGTTCTGGCAGATCAGACCCTCGACGCACACGTCGACGGGGACCGAGGTCTCGAAGCAGGGCAGCCTCTTGCCTGAGGCGGTGCCGGTGGATTGGGTCGGGCACGACTGGACCGACTTGTCGGACTTGGTCAGGCAGATTAAGGGGGATTTGGGCCGCTCGGTGCCGGCGACGGGACGGGTTTCGGCGGCCGCATCTGCGCGGGGCAGGATGGGCGCGGCGGTGATCTTGGTCATCATGAAGGCGACATCGGCGTCGACGGGCGCATCAGTGACGGCGGCGCGGGCGACGGCGGCCTGCGCTGGCTTGACGGGAATGCGCAGGCGGTGGTTGTTGAAGGCACCCTTTTCGGAGCGAGCGCCCAGCTGATGATAGGCGTGGGCGGCGGGCCCCTGGCCCAGCTGATGATGGGGGCGGGCGGCGGGCCCCCCGGAGCAGCGCTTGGCGGCGATGGCGATCTGGGTAGGGGTTTCCTCGTCGTTGCACCCGGAATCGGTATAGCATTTCGTCAGGGTCTTGAGATACTCGGGGTCGCCGGAGGACAAGTTGGGAGGAAACGTGGAGAAGTAGTGGTTGAGAGCGCCCTCATCACCACAGGCAGAAATGGCGGCCAGCTCGTGGCTGCGCAAGTGCAGGCATGATAGCTCGGGAACTGCCGAGGCAGAAACCGGAGAGAAGAGGAGGAGGGAGAGGGAAGCCAAGGCGGCGAGGGATGAGTGTTTTGTTGCTGGCGCCATCTTTCTCTTTCTGTTCGACTTGGCGGGCGGACGGGCGGTCGTCGGTCAGATCGGATCGAACCGTGACGGCTTGCTTGCTTCGGAATGGGATCCGATCAAGTGTCGAATGGCAGTAGCGGTGGAGCTGGCACAGAAGGCGGGATCTTCAGGTCGGCTTTCCTGTTCCTGGATGGATTTGGTGAAGGTTTGCAGCGGGAACCTGTTGTGCGCCCGAAACACGAGGTTTGGTGATCCCGGTAGGATGTGCGAAGTTGAGGTTTTGGTGGTGTTTGGGGTGATGCCCGTTGGTCCAGGGATCGATCGGCACGTTGCAGGCAGCGAGATGTCGTAGATATAGTGGAGACAAGGACAAGCCGAAGACAACAAAAACAACACAACAAAGTGAAGCTATCGCCGTCTTTTCCCCTCCAGATGATGATGATGAGGATGGATCAGGAATGTAAGCAGGAGAGGAATGGAAGCGGACGGAAAAAGGTCAGCTCCAACATGTTTTGAGCGAACCCCTGCGATTCCAGAGCGGGCCGCCTCCTTTTCGCTCCTTTTTTTTCCTTGGCCGCCCCCCCGCTGACCGTTCTCGACTCGACGACGGGACCCAGAGACTCGAAAGGACCAAACATTGCTTGACAGCGATCTCCCCAGTGGGCATCGTGACCGGGGGGGGGGGACGGGCTGAAAATAGGATTTCTACAGGACCACCACCCCCAAGTACATAAAATCAGCCCCTGCCTGTAGGGATCCATCCTCCCAGCGAAATTGAAAAGGGCCTGGCATGCGAACTGAAGGTCCCCACATGCTCGAGCACTGCACGGTCTCAAGTCAATCAGCGGCAGCGGCCATGGACCCCTTTTGCCCAGCCTTTGCTCCGTTTTGGCTTTCCGTTTCTTGGTGTTTACCTTCATGGTATTAAGACCTCACCAAAAATGTACGATCCTCTATTTAAAGAGATTGAAGAATATCGGGATATAAGAGGCTGCACGAACGAACCGTCTGGACTTGTTCCATAACCCCATTCAGCCAACGCCACTGGGGCACAACGAGAAAGGGGAGCGAATAATCTTATCAAGAACTGTGCCGCATCTCACCTGCATCGATACCGTTCGCCGACTGTTTGTGAGAAGTGAGTGGGGAGGTTACACAATGAAAGTTGAAGGATCTCCGTCAAGAAACGCACATTACATGGAAAGGTGTGGCTGAGCCTGACCCACCCTTTGCTTTGAATTGTACAGTAAACTACGTAGCAAGCTACCATTTCGCTTCCATGTTCAATATGCTGCTGAAAAAAGACCAGACCATGGGAGAACAATGGGTATGAGCCTCATCGGCGTCCTCCTCCTCTAATAAACAAGCCAGTACTCTCCCCTCGCATCATTGTTGTCTGATAAATACTTCGCTTCCTCCTTTGAAAATCGACAACGAAAAGAGATAATGCATACTTCATATGCCTGTTCCTCACAAACCGCCCATCACTATTCCATTACACCCGTCCATGCAAGGTGGCTGATTCACATACACCCATAGCTAAGACAAACTCTTCCCATCCGTCTTCATCACCACGCCCACGTATTTCGTTCCGGGTTATTTCGCTGGCCTTGCTGAGAGCCTGGATTTCTGCCAAACAAAAAAGTATCTGCATTGTCCTGTCCCTGAGCCGCAGGTGTAGCTGATTGCGAGGAGGATCGCCAGCCGCTAACAAATTGGGAAGTAGTTGAATGACGCTCTTCTGCAACCGTTTCCGAACGCGACAAGCGACGCGAAAATTGGTCACCAAAGGACTGATTGCCTAGGCGCGCTGAATCTGTGCCTAGACCTGTGCCTGTACTGCCTTGGTCTAATACAATGTCCCACAAAGACCGTAAATCTTCTTGTACTTCTTCAGCGTCCGACTTCGCCTGCTGTCGCCCTTCCGCATCCCGCCTTCTTTGCAAATATGTATGGCCAATTACACCCTGATCAGTGCTTGTAGTCCCGTGCGGTTGCGGTAGCACTCTTTGCCCGGCCGAATGCGATGTTGTATCTTCCTATGATCTGACATTAAATGAACCTGAACCAACGATCGGGCTGCCGATATCTCCGGGATGTTTGATAGGACGGTATGGAGCTCGTGAAGCATCATCGTCCGGAACATAGCGAATCAGCGGGGTTCCAGTTGGCGACGAGGGGTCCCGCACAACAAAACTCCCACCGCCATTGGACGGGTTTCCTTCCGTATCGCATATATCAAGAACTTCTTTTTCGTTCACTGTAAACTGCTTCATATGCACCATGATTTCCCCCAGCGGGATGAACCCATCGTAACTCGAACTACCACCAGCACCGAGATCCTCGCATACAGCGCAGAGCGCCTTGCGAAGTGTCACAGACCTCGGGGCACTACGCTCCACGATGGATGGATTTCGGCCCATAATCCCTGGCGGTGCCGCCTGGCTCCATGGTCCGTGATGTGACGATGATGGGAACCCCGGAGGCGGTGGTACGAATGGGTTGTGTTGAAGTGGAGGTGCCGGATTCCACGGGTTGTTCTGGTGTGGCAGTGGAAAACCGGGTTCCATGCCAAACGGTCCCCCACCAAATCCAGGTGCAGGTCGAACCCCGGGTGCAGACGTCCCAAGCAGACCAAAATGAGGCCGGGCCGGGAAATCTTGCTGAGTGTCATCAGGCTCAAGCAGTGCACTGCTCCCGAGATGTACTTCTTGTTCCGCCTTATCGGTTCCGTTCGTCGAGGACTCGGGTGATCGTCGCTGGCCATGGACCACGCTGGCCGGTCTTCCTATGGGCGTCGGCCGGCTGATGGGCTGACTTGAAGAGCCGACAGGCCCCGTTTCGAAGCTACCGGAACCCTGACGAGCGTGAGACGGCACGCTATCTTTGCCTATCAACGAGCTCAATCCAGAAGGCAAGCCTGCAAAGCTTGAGACAGGTGAATCCAGGGGCCCCGGGAATCCAGGTGGATGCATCGGCATTGCCCGCCCGCTTAATGGCGTAGAAAAACCTGGTGGCGCCGCCATCATCCCCGGTGCCACTCTGTTATAGCTGTTGGCGGGGTTATAGAAGGGAGGATATTGGGGCTGCATGTGGTTACTGAAACCAGGCGGGGGCTGAGGAGTTGGTTGGAATGGCATGTTCATCGAGGGGCCACCGAAGGGACTTGGCTGGGATTGAAGTGATTTGAGACCCGCGTTGACGGTTGTCGAGGGGGCGGGTGACGGTAAATGTACCCCGCTGCTTTGTGTCCCGCCCACAACAATCCCAGGCTTGCTGGGCGGCTTCATGGGACCAGGACTTGTATGTACTGGTGTTAATGTGTGTGGAGAAGGGTTTTGGCTAGCGGCTGATCCCGGCTGAGATGTTGACCCTGAAGACGTTGTGACACTCTCTTGCTGGTGTGTTTGACGACTCTGAGCGGGGGCTGGGGCTTTTGGAAACGCTGGGGTAGCGACGGGAATGACCGGCGAGGCGTATACTGCAGGTTGCTGCGGTAAGGCTGGTACTGGCACAGAAGTCTGGGCCAGCTGAGCAGGCCTCTTGGGCAGAGTGATGGGCACAGGCGCTGTGGTTGCGAGAGCCGCAGCCTTCTGCGCTGCTCGGTCTTCCTGCTTTGACTTCTCCTTTGCCGCCCTCGCAGCCTCCATCTCCGCCTTGGCTTTGGCCTCCCTTTCCCTCTTCTCGCGTTCCTGCTGCTCCTTTTGTTCCCTTGCCTCCCGTTCCTTTTGCTCGCGGGCCTCCTTCTCCTTGAGACGCGCTTCTTCGCGGGCCTTCTTCTCCCGCTCTCTGGCCTCTCGCGCTTTGCGCTCGTTCTCCTCCCGCTCATGATTGCGTCGTTGGCGTTCAGCTTCCTTGCGCTTCCGTTCCTCTTCCTCCGCCTTCTTCTGAGCCTCCTTGTGTTTCCTCTTTTCCTCTTCTCTTTGCCTTCTCTGTTCTTTTTGCCGGTCTTCCTCGGCTTTCTTCGCTTTCTCCTCAGCTATCTTTTCCTCTTCACGGCGTGCCTTCTCTTCAGCCTGAAGCTCTCTTTTCCTCGCCTGCCTTTCCTTCTTCTTTTGGGCTTCCTTCTGCTTTTTGACCTGGCGTTCTTCGGTTCGCCTTTTCTCGTCAGCTAATTCCTCGAGCAGCATGTTTTGCCGTTCCCTAGCAACCTTTTCACGGTACGCAGTAAGGACCCGCTGCTCGAACATCCTGGCAGCGAAGATCTGAAACATCCGGCGGCCTTCTTCCATGCGCTGTTCCTCGGTCATGGTTTCCTAAACGACAGATTAATGACTCAACACTCCCCAAAACGGTGCGACGCGTAGAACCCATACCTCTTCGTCTCCACTGTCATACTCTTCCTCGTCGTCATCATCGTCGTAATCCTCGTCGTAATCGTCGTCGTCTACCTCATCATCGGCCGGGGGGTGATAATGGGCATTGCGGTCGCCATTGGTGGAGTGAGGAAAGGGGCTATTGAACTGCTCCCTCGCATCCTCCTCGCGAGCCATGCGCCGCTCGGCGAGCTGCTCCATCATTTCGATGAATTTTTTGCCGTCATTCTTCAGCAGGTCGTCGGCAACGGTTAGGATCCCGCCTAAAGAAGATGAGCCATAAGCGTTATTGCTAGTCCCCGGAGAGGGAATACTCTGTAGAAAAGACGGAAGAATGGGGAATCTGTCCCTACCCTGCACAGTCAGGCTATTTCCGAAATTAAAAAAGTCTGCCGGGTAGTCGGACCGGTGCAGTTCTTCTGAAGGCTCATCATCACTGTAATCATCCTCCTCCTGCTCATCCTCGCTGTACTCTTCCTCAACCTCTTCCTCTTCGTCATCTTCTTCGGCACCATGGTCGACTATTTGCCCATGTGAGGGCTGGTGGTGACTTGAATAGCTTGTCGGGAGGCCACGCGGGCGCATACCGGTCATAGAGCCGAACGAGGGGCGTCGCCCCAACATCGGAGGCGCTTCGCCCTGGTTGGGATGGTTTGCGTACTGTTCCAATTCCTCGTAGTAAGCATCGTAAAGGCCCTCCAGCTCCTCTTCGATGGCCGTCCGCTTCCTTCCACACACAGTACAACTGCATGTGTGCTTCTGCTGCTCCTTCATCTTTTTAAGCACAGCATCCTTCTCGACCTTAACCAGCTCCTTGCGTTCTGTCTCGCTCAACCCCAGCCAGAATTCTTTGATGCGCTCCCTCTCCTCCTGAGAACTGGTATTCCAAATCTTTTCCTTCGATATGCCCGAGCGCTGCTGTTGGGACAAATGGGGCGCAGAGAGGTAGGCGTCATGGCGAGGACTGTTCAGCAGTTCGGCTGTAGCATTGCTCTTTTTCTTCTTTTTCTTGGACTTTTTAGAACTTGTAGGCGCCCCTTCCGCAAAGCCATTCTCGTGGGTATTCGAAGTCCGCGAATCTCTGCGGTCATTGAACTCTTCTGGATGCTCGTCGTGGCTGTCGTCGTGATCGGCCTCTGTGGATTGCTGCGCATTCGACGGGGAAGGGCTCGGAAAGCCATTCGAGGGTGCTGGGTTGGCTATGCCTTGCGTGGCAGCCGCCTTTGCCGCAGCTTTTTGACGCCGCTTTGCCTTCTTCTTATTGACAGGTTGCACCTGTCCCTCCACCTGACCTTGCCCATGACCTTGTGTATGCGAGGTAGATGCCGATTGTGGACCGGGAGTAGCATTCGCAGCGGTGGTGATCGTCGGGGACGGCTGGGCCGAGTCGGCTGGGGTTGACCCCTTGGGAACCGTGATGAACTTGGACCCATCTTTGTTTGTGTATTTTGCCGTGGCTTTGGAGGTGGGCGACTGCGGGGCTGGGGGCGGCGGTGGCACCGAAGGGTGACGACTGTTACCCTTCATGGTTTACTCTGGTATCGAGAATGAACGACGCGAGCAGGTTCGAGAATCGGGCACATGCAATATCGTGCAACAGTATCGGAGGGGCAAGGGGGTCCGGCCGAGAACTAAAATGAGGGCAAAGTAAGCTCCAAGCTGAGAGAGATGTGAGGCGGGTGGGCCACGGGCACCACAGGTCGGATAATCGGGTGGGTAACGAGATGACTGCAGTGTATGAAGACGTGAAGCCAAGCACGTAGCTCGCGGGAATAGAGCAACGGCAGTTCGGCGCTGTCACTGTCGTGGCGGTTGGCAGAGAATGGAATGTAAAAGACGAGTCCTTGGTTCGAGCTTGAGGCAGAGTGGACTGGTTGGTGTGACTAGGCGCTGGGAGGGGTTGATGTACCACCACTAGCTCGAGTAGCAACGAGGTACCTCGCTGTCGCAGGCTTGGCCGGGAAAGGCGCGAAGGGAGGCTCGTGGGAAAGAGGGAGTACAGATTGGTGCAGATGACGCCAGCACGGTAGCTGAGGCAGGTGCATAGGTAGAGAGATAGGTATGATGCGATCTGAGAGATCAGCGACTTGGGGACCAGGGGAAAACTCACCTAAGAGAGAGGTAATGGAAGGGTGATGATTAATTAACGACAGGCACGGGGCAGCCCGCTACTAGGAGCAGAAAGCGCGCGTTTAGATAATCGGGACGAGATACCTGTAGTCCGGGTGCCAGGGGAAAGAGGGACAGCTTCGTCCGTCAAGATCATGAATGAACAAGCTGGAGGCTGGAGGAAGGCGACCAAGAGGATGGAAGTGCCCCGTGGAGGTTTGAAAGAGCAGCTACCAGGCCTATGCGATTGGAACTAAAGTGAACGCGGCACCGGCAACTGAAATGGAAGTACTATGCAGTAGAAAGTCGAAGTGGATTCCATTGGGCGGGCAGGGCGGGCAGGGTCGGCAGCCTTCCACCTTCCCCTCAGCGAATGTGGCTCCTTCTCCTCTGCTCCAGTGCTGTTCAAGACGCCGCTTCCCTGCTGCGTCGCGTTGTGTCTTGATGGGCTCAAATTCCACGGCCTTCATCATTTCAGACCGCACCATCCACAAATGCATTGGTGAGCCACAGCGAGGCTGACCATCACGTGCTGTCAGTTCAAAAAGAGAATCATACCCCTGATGACGACGCTCGCCAAATGACGCTCTGATCCTCGAATTTCCACTGCTGCGCTAGCGACAATCTTATCGATAAGTCGACTGTGACCTGTACCTTACCTCTACCTACGTATCACAGCGTGTGTATTTCACCACCGAGACGTTTTCAAGACGGCCTCTAGGCGCTTTTCTGGATTAGTTGTTCGCATATAATGTTCCGGCATGAACGGTTCTGGTTACAGTACGTGTCTAAGATGTTTATCTCACCAGATTCTCTATCAGCATATGCCGGCGATATGCGATCACGTCCTCTCTGTCTTGACTCTCCCCAAGATACGACGACTAAGCTGCCTCGCCCGGGACAGAAAAGCTGAGACCTTTTTTGCCGATCACCCGTTAAGATTTGGCATACAGTAGTGTACAATACTGGTTTGGTTGTTAGTTCGAGACCTCTGGTCAACTTTCTTAGGCGTTTATACATCTGATTGATCCGTTTCGTTCTACAACTAAAGCGTGATCTTACCTTGCATATGCTATTTTGAAAATTTGATATGCCATATTGAATCTTGTTAATGCCTTTTCGATCCGTACCTAGCCATTTTGTAAAAGGTCTCAGCTTTTTTGTCCTGGACGAGAACCTTCCATCTTGGAAATAGCAGGTTGCTTTTGAAGGCGTGCCTGCTTCCCACGTATGCCAGCCCTAGAAGTGAGAGCCCGTCAGTGGCGAGACTTGAGCCTCCCAAGCCGCGTTCAAGCTTTCATTGTCAATACCTAACATCGGCCCAGATAAAGCAGGAAAATGGCAGATGCTGAAAACAGCTTTTTGGGGCCGGAAAGTATCATCTGCCAAAAACCAGGGTTAGGGTAATCTCCTTGGTTTGTTTACTTGCCCCTGAAACATCTGCTATATCTTTTAGAGCGACGATGATGTAGACGAAAAGCTTCTTGGATCGTGGCTCACTAATGTCGAGGTGGTCAACATTGAAATGGCGCAGAGTTTGGATTGAAGCTGATTGAGCTGGAGGGTAATCGGACTTGCTCATCATAAGCAAGACATCGTTCCAATCTCATGATAGCCGTACTTACCATTGGTGTAGAAAGGTGGACATTCCTAGTCTTTCATGAGTCTGGAGATGCTGCGGGCGCCGAAACGCATCTTCCACTTTGTAAATCCATACCGTCGGGTTGGCCGTCGTCTTGGCCGGTTACCGTATCCCAAGATAGGATACTTTGTGGGCAAAAGGGAGTGAAGCATAAGCTCAGCTGGAATTTCCTGCTCTTCGAACGGAATTCTTGCCCGGAAAGGAACAACTGACCAGGAACCCTGAAGGGCAAATCCTTACCCCGGAAAGTGAGTGCCGGCAATCGTCGTCTCGGAGACGTTCATGTTGGATTCTCGATGCTGGGCTCCGGAGAGTGGGTAGTGGGCAGTAAGCGGCTCGCGGATCGCTTCAGCCCCGAGCCTCAGGGATCGTTTTCGGAAGCATTAATTTGTGCACAGCCTCAGCACCGTTTAAGCTTCAGCTGCCATGACCTATCAGAAACGCTCGTTGCCCTGACATGCTTGATATGGCTGTGATGACAAGCACAAGCTAGAAGTGGAAGCGGCCCACCCGTCAACACGAGGTAGGATCGCTATTTTTTTTGTATGTATCTTGCCAGCATCCCGCATGGGGAAAAGAGTGACGTTTCATCACATCATGAGAGAGTCTCGTGAGAGCCAGAGAAGACTGCGCAAACTTGGGGAAATGTCCAATTGTAGGAGGTTGCTGGAAGTGAGGGTAGGACGACGGTAGGACTTGTTGCACCAAGGTGCAACAGACAGCTCAGGGCAGCTCCCACACATCCACATCCCGAGTTGGCTGTTGTTCTCTGAAAGGGGAACCAAGAAAGCAATCAGGGGTCCCTGATGCGCCGTGCCTGGGAAGGGAATCGTGGATTAGGTTGTATGTGTCTCCCCAAATGTCCCAAAATGTCCCCGTCGCGGCGACAGGGGTCGGACCAACACCAACCTGGAAGCAACCCAGGCCGGCCGAAGACGAGCTTTGACGAGCTTTGACGAAGCCTTGATTGTGTTCGTCGCTGCTGTGGTGGATGAGTGTGAGAGTCGGGTCGGGTGGAGAGCCCGGACCAGGTACCGTTTAGGAGTCCGGCGTTTTTTGAGGCCTCGCTACCAGGGTGTTTATGTAAGCCGCCGTAATTCGTCCCATCAGTTTCCCAGTTCAATCCCAATGGAACCGAACTGCGGAACTCATTCATAGCCCCCGTCCTTGATCAGCAGCTATCAACCGTTGTTTCCCCTCAAAATTTCCCACGAAACCAACTACACCACAAGTCCAAGTCCAGGATTCCAGGCAATCAGTCTACGGTCAATTCCGCTTTTGTTCCATTGCTACGGACTCCTCACTTCAGTCCACGACCTACTGCACAGTACCTACTCTGCTACTGCTTACCAACCTTATCACCCGGGTTACCAACGACGAGCACTGACACTGTACGCTGGTCACTGTCCAACTACCGCTATCTTGACTCCTGCTCCGCTAGCCGTGTTGCGCGGGCGACTTCCAGCAGTTCCAAGTCCATTTCCAGTCCTGGCCCTTTCATTCTAACCCAGCCGTCACTTTTTTCATCTTTTCCATCTTTTCCTCCTCGTCCCGTCTCCAATTGCTCCTCGCTCCATCCCACCTGTTCATCCAATTCTGCCGTCAACACAATCCAACGCACGCGCTCTACCACTCTCCCGATTGAATCGCTCGTCTGCCTCTTGGCCTCTCGCACGCCTGCTGGTACCTCCAGGTTGACCGCCCATCTAACGCATTTTCTCGTACCTCGCTCGACCCGACATACTCTCGACCAACCCCCTCACATCCCAACTGTTCGTACAGTTGCAACGGCGACGACTCCAATCCCCGAACGGAATATCCCGATAGATCTTCATCGATAGCAATTCGAAATTGAAAACCGCAAGAGCATCGCCTACCACACACCGTCGACAGCGCAGAGACCCAGGGGGCTCGAGGTCCTCTTAGGCGAAGTGAGCTTGGTTTGGACAAACACAAGGCTCAGGACATCTACCGCCATTACCCAAAATGGCATCAGGCAGCCCTCAGAATGTCATCCGCAGGTAAGCTAGCACCTGTCTTGCTCGGGCTTTGCGATTCCGGAAATGATGGAGAACGACGGGACCGAATCAGTCCCACCCAGAGCTCTTCGAGTGACCGATTTGGAACACCAAACCCCTTCCCTGCCGTTGTGCTGCACCAGCCTCCAGAACAGACAGTCCAGCAACTCGTTGCCGCGCCAATCCGCAGACGCTAATCCTCCGTGTGATTCAGGAAACTCGTCATCATCGGCGACGGTGCTTGCGGAAAAACCAGTTTACTGAGCGTCTTTACTTTGGGTTTCTTCCCAGCCGTAAGTTACCACATCCGACCCCACACACAACATCTGCCTTCCTGTCATTCGTACCCTAGAATCAACGGCTAACATGTACCTGCGCGGGAACAGACATATGTGAGTAGAATCCGCCGGTGAAACCGTACGCGGCACGGGCCTTCGGTGTCCCCGTGCCCAATGCTTCCTGTGCTCTTGAGCATATTCAATCAACAGCCTCCCAAATACACCCGTCCCCACTCGCTGTCCATGTTCTCGGCGCGCTGACCGGCAACGATATTCAATAGATACCCACCGTATTCGAGAACTACGTTACCGACTGCCGAGTTGACGGCAAGTCGGTTCAGCTAGCGCTATGGGATACGGCCGGACAAGAAGACTATGAGCGATTACGACCACTAGCATACTCGAAGGCGCATGTCATTCTAATAGGGTTTTCTGTCGACACGCCAGATTCTTTGGACAATGTTAAACACAAGGTGGGTGGTTCGAGCGACGCATCGTTTCAACAAAGCAACAAGACAGACTGCTAACCAAGACCTTACACAGTGGGTCACCGAGGCCAATGATAGATGTCCCAATGTTCCCATCATTTTGGTTGGTCTCAAGAAGGATCTTAGGGGAGATCCAGTTGCCATCGAAGAAATGCGGAAGCGATCCCAACGATTTGTGATGGAGGACGAAGGCCAGAGGATAGCAAAGGAGATTGGTGCTCGAAAGTACCTCGAATGTTCCAGTCTTACCGGAGAAGGTGTTGACGACGTATTCGAGGCAGCCACGCGAGCGGCGCTGCTAACGTTCGAGAAGAAGGAAGGAAGCGGGTGCTGTGTGATTCTATGAGGAGCAAGGGATAGGGGGACCCATTTGAAGCCTCTCCATTCGCCATCCCCTCTCTCGGACGATCGTGCGCAAGAATTTGAGAACAAGCGCGGCTGCAGCCGAGACGAGCACAGTCAGTTTTTGATTCGCGGATGACTGGTATATATGGCTTCAAACTCGAAAGGGAACGGCAGTGGGGATCCAAAACCACAAAAGAGACTTCCTCTTTGGCTGGGTTGAAAAGAGCAGGGACCTGCACCCGCTTGGCTGGAGGGCTCTTCAGTCTGAACTCTCCGCAACTCGACAGACGCACATGCTCTCTCCCTACTCGTTGAAGCCGACTTGACGGGTCCGACCTCGCCTCACACTCTCCCCACATCAACCTTGTTGCTCAACATGGCATCGAATGCCGGGACGAAGAATGACCATAATGATCCACATGGATTTCATTTTCATTCAGCCAGATGGTTAGGCAGGAGTAAGGGACGCGGCACATGAGAAACTCATCCAGCCTTGTTCTCAGACATATCTATCTTATGTATTAATATGGCTTTAGACTTTCCTTCGACTGTCACGGTTTTCTTTTTGTCAACTAACCAAGCAGTGGGTTTGGATGACCTGGGCGACACAATGTGGTTGGCACATGTTTTGCTCCCTGGGTTTCACATCTCACACCATCAGCATTATTCATTTTGCGGCTTGCGGTGAAATATGGCATCATCCGTGTTATTTGGGTGCCAAAAAGGCAGAGAGAGAGGTCAATGGGGATTCCATCTTAACTTTTCTAAATATCTACAACCCGCGGAAATCTGCTTGTGCAAAATAACTGGAATGGCTACTGATGGAAGGGGTGCAAGGGAGATCATGGTGATGGGGAAGAGGCGCAAAGTCATCAGGGGCGGAGGCAATTATTGTTCTTAATACTCGGGCAGATTATGTCGCAGCAAAATGGGTTGCTGAGGAGATAGAACTGCTGGTCAGACACCTATTCTATGCGACTCGAAATTCCACATATATCGGTTAGCACTGCGTGATGCTTACGAGTGAGTGAATTGTGAGCTGAGGTTTGGCTGTAAGTTGCCAACACTGCCTGAGTGAAGTTACATGGAGAAACTCGCAAATAGAAGCACAAGGATGCACTCGAGAGACAAGCAAGGACGTCGAAGGAATGCTCCAAAGTTTATCAAGAGGCATTGTGTAGTAAAGCCATGTGCCTGTATTGCCTTGTTTCCTACCAAGCGAGACTCGTCCTTATACACATACAAATACACGTGGTAACAGGTACACGGCTCAGTCTCGTTGTGCTGTCCTGTCCTCTTCTCAGCATCCTTGAGCAAGAGGACGCAGCGGTCGCTGGCTTTCCTCCTTCCAGAACCACCCAGTTGCGTGCCTCAAGACTCCCATCCCTCGACTCGACAAGAATCTCGCTCAGCGGTTTCGAGTCACCATGATTTCGCCATGTCCCCTCCGTTCCCAAATCGCAGATGGACATCATGATTAAACCCCACAAGCCAGAACCAAACAAACCTGGGGGAAATTGACGAGAAGAATCGTAGCAAATCCCATGGAAAATCTTGCTCACCTCTACTCGTACAATCAATCACTCAAATCCCCTTTTGGTCCCGCGTCCCTTTCCATCTTATTGCTTCCCCATTCAAAGATTGTTACACCTCATGTCCAGACCGCTCCCTCCCTCCTTTTCACACCCTTCTCATCCTTCCCTTCTCTTCCCACAGTCCTAAATTTACCGCTTCCACTCATGATTCCAAGCCTGCCTACCCGGCGTCTCCACCAACGCCCGACTAGCATACTCAATCGGAATACTCTTCAGTCCATACACCCCCGTCTTCAGCATCGCCACGCGATACAAGTATCCCGTCTCCCTCGTTCCGGGGCCCTCTGTGTTGCGGAGCTCCTCGCACGCATTGCTAATGCTCTGGTGCTGCTGCATCAAGATACGCTCGCGCTGCTCGCGCTGCTGGCGACGCCAGAGCAACCAAGCGCGGTGGATCGCCCAGTGACGCAGGTACCTGTTGCGGCCGAACCGGAGGGGGGGCGGGATCCGCTTGGGCGACAAGACGGCGAAGTGTCGCAGGATGTTGATGATGCGCGGGTCGACTTGCTTGGGTCCTTTGGACTTTTTTGTGCCGGCCTTTTGGCCCGAGAACATGCCGGCTGGGGGACCGCCTTTGCCCTTGGTCGCGTAGGAAGCGGTTTGCTGCTGGTGCTGGATGGCGGGGAGGGCGGCGGTCGCGGGCTTGGTGAGGAGGAGGGATGATGGCGAGGAACGCGCGCCGGCGAAAAGGCGGGTGGCGAGGCCACGGAGGGATGTGAATGTTGAGGACGACATGGTGGGTGCGTGTATTGTATTTGTTGTTACTTCGACTTCGTTTTCTTTTGTCGCGCAGTTTGGTGGTGTCCCCGTAAGCCGTCGATGGTCGGTTATTCAAGGATGAAGTACGTTCGTTACTACCGGCAATCGCTTTTTTGCGGGCGTGCGTTTTGCTTTGGCACCGCTTTTCGGAGTTTTGACGCTGGTGGCTTTCGACGAGATGGGAGGAGTGAGTGGCGGAGTTTGAAGGGTCGAGTCCGCCTTGATTAGCTGTTTCCACAGTCACCTCAGTGCCCGGCGTTTTCGAGATACGACCGAATTGAGAACGGCGGCGGCGGCGCGGCGGACGGGTCAGGCAAGCCGGAGGATAAATCTTTCCAGACTCCCGATCCACATTGCGGCATGCCATATGATTGGCTACCATCCTCTGGGGTTCAAACAAATGTGGGGACGACTTTCGCTGAAGACTACAGGTAACCTTGCTCTCTCTGGCTCTGTCGGCGTGCTTTCCTCATTTTCCTCCTCACTCTCCCGGAGGTGGTCGACCATGGCGTGAATCTTGCGCTTTCGCAGCGTTAACCAAAAAAAAAAAAAAAAAAAAATTAATTTATTACGGACAACCCGGCCCCTCCCCAAAGCCTGCTGGAACTGTTATCGCACCCTTTCCTTTCTCTGTCTGTAAAAGCCCGAGAGAAACGAATGTGACCATTTCTCTCCGCGCTGGACGACTTGCGGGCCCAGTAATCTTCAGTTTTAGCCTGGCAAAACTTGGAGGTTTGATCAGGTTCCATTCGAGGGACAATGTGGCAAAATCTTTGTGAATAGCCGGTACATGCAAACTGGGAGGCCGAATTCCAAGGATAAAATACAACCGGATCACACAATGCACCTCATCAGTTGCATGTTATGACACGGGCACGATCGCGTTAGCCATGCTTTTCAGTGTCCGTGACATCCAGTCGAGACTAGTATGAATTTTCTGCTGCCATCAGTGTGGGAAGCCTTCATGGTGTTTGTTACCTCACGACAATCTCGCTGGCGTTGATCATACCTGTGCTCTTCGCTTCTTCACTCCTTTCCAAATTGTCACCGAGATGTTGCGTGTTGCTGTCTGCCACGTCTCGGCCTTGCTAGTTCTTTACTGAGAGCTTCGAGCTGGTACCGACAACGAGCTTTCAGCACAGTTTGATGCCGTTTATTTCCTTGACCAGTTGTGCTGGTCCATGGAGTGTAATGCCGCTAGATCAGAACTCACCATCCTAATAGGGAAGGACATGTCCTCACCTGAGCGGAAGCACTGCTTGAAAACTCACCGAAAACGACATTGAAAGGGCGTGCCAACTGCAGGCAATTTGGAAACGTTTTGCCATGGACATGATGGAAAACGTCGGTCCCCGTCGGACACACTTGACGCCTCAACCAACTTAGGGTTTTCTTTTCATCATGATGCATTTGGTATTTTTGTAATGCATTCCAATAGATAATCTCCGAAAGGCACATCAATGATGTCGAGAGCTCACTAGATGCATCTTCCTGTCTTCTCCCGGACCGGTTTTCGAGACTTTGACATCCAAATCCTCCGGTCTTGTTCTCAATGCATGGTCAAGATGGAAATTGTCAATGGTGATTGCTGTTCACTTGCTTGACCCCTCGAGGTTGCATACCTCCTTGAATCGGCGAGGGAGGTTAAGGTAATCAACGAGATACACCACGTTTCAAAGTTTCTTTCGAGTTTCGGGACATTGTGAAGAGAACAGTTGCTTGAGCTTTCGCAATAGGTAAGTTTGATGCTTTAGTCATTGTTAAATTGCGTTTTGGGGAAGAAAAATAATTTTCTTGAGGGAAGGGGCTGGGGCGGGAGAAGGCCCATCTTCTGCAAGGACACTCGAGAACAGCAGTCCAGCTGTATTATGAGCACATCTACACATCACCTATAATCCAACTACAAGTAGTAGAGAAACGATACTTCGATTGAAATTTTGGATTGTGGCCCACAGCCCGCGGGTACCAAAGCCTGTTCGGATCGCGTCTTCTCGACGTGGATTAGATTCTCGGAGACGTCCCGTATGACCAACAAGGGCCCGCTGACTATCAACACCGACCATGTCGAAGGGGATCAAAGCACAAATGCCAGGTGAGGCTTGAGAAAACTGACGGTAGTTGAACATGAGTTTCCTTCTCGTCTCCAGCTTCTTGGAGACGATAGAGGCTGTTCAGATCGTTAGCTGATAATGCTCAAAGCAGGCTCGCAGGTCGATATGCAGCCATCGGTGGGAAGAGACGCACCATGTGAAGGGTTAGGGTTATGGATAGGATGTCTTCCAAGTCGAATCGCTTGACACTCCCTCGATGAACAGACATCGATGGGTGTTTGGTACGGCTTGGCAAATGAAGCCGTACTCGGCCCGGCGAGATCATCACTTGTCCGGTCCGGAGGCTGGACGGTGCGGTTAACGGCGGAGGATATGTCCCCGTCGACTGAGATGAAACGCGCAGGTCCGATGCCATAAGACGCGTGGATGGGCCGGCCAGATTCGCCGATCAGCGGAGGACGGTGGACCGGAAGCGGCGCCGAACGGGGCGCTGAACCGGACGGGGCCCCTCACTTTAAGGTGGATTAGCCAATCAGCAACACGGGATTCGAGTTAAACAACCCCACCTTAAAATTTTGGACAGGCATGCTCGCATGATAGTGTGATAGTGTGTACCATCGCAGACTTTATCACAGTGGCATCCCGCATGACTCCAGCGACCTTTCAGCGGAGTCCAGTGTGACTCCCATTGTGTTTCCTTATCTTATCACCCCGCCACCGTCTCAGACTCCCTTTGGATTTGGGAAGATCTCTTCCTCCCGAACGCATCTCTCCTTCTTTGGAGAAGCGTTTGGCTGTGTGCCAATCCGTCCAACTTCAACTCACCAACCTCACCATCCCATAACCTCTTGGGTATTTTGCGCCGTTGCGCCTCCCCCTCCATCCAACAATGGAGTTCCTCACTCTTACGGGCGGCTCCTGCTTCACGGCCTCCGAGGCCGTCAAGCTGAAGGAGCAGATCAACAAGACGGCCCCCATCAAGGTCTCGTCTGTCTCGGGCGTCTGGGTCTATTATGCGCACATCGCTGGCGATGCCAATTCCGCCCAGCAGAAGCTCGCCCAGCTTCTTCCTCTCTCTGCCGACGAGGCCGCCCCCCATCTTACACACATTGGCTACGGGCGCAAGTGGTATGTGACTCCTCGCTACCTCTCGCCATGGAGCTCCAAGGCCACCAGCATTGCCCAGGTCTGTGGCTTCGAGAAGGAGATCCATCGCATTGAGCGTGGCCGTCTCATCCACATCGAGTTTGAGCAGCCCTTCAACGACAAGAACATCACCTTCCGCGATGTTCTGCACGACCGCATGACCGAGACCTTCTCGGCCGACGCCCCCGACCTGGTCACCATGTTTGCCGAGGGCCAGCCCCAGACTCTGGAAGTCGTCGACATCTTCGCCCCTGGAAAGGACCCTATTCAGGTCCTCCAAGAATACAACAAAGAACGCGGATTGGCGCTTGACCAGTCCGAGATCGAATACCTGGTCGAGAAGTTCTCCCAGCTCGGTCGCCCCCCTCACGATGTTGAGCTCTTCATGTTCGCTCAGGTCAACTCGGAGCACTGCCGTCACAAGCAGTTCAATGCCAACTGGACCATCGATGGCATCTCCAAGGGCAAGAGCCTCTTCGAGATGATCAGAAACACTCACAAGGTCACCCCCGACTTCACTGTCTCGGCCTATAGCGACAACGCTGCCGTCATGGAGGGTGACCACGTCAACTTCTGGTCCCCCGACTATTCGACCGGCTCGTGGAAATTGAACAAGGAGTTGATTCATGTCCTGGCCAAGGTCGAAACACACAACCACCCCACTGCTATTGCGCCCTTCCCCGGTGCCGCTACTGGTTCTGGTGGTGAGATCCGTGATGAAGGTGCCGTCGGCAGAGGCTCTATGCCCAAGGCTGGTCTTTCCGGCTTCTGGGTCTCTGACCTGCACATCCCCGATCACACTGCCCCGTGGGAGATCGACGTCGGCCGCCCGGCCCACTATGCCAGCGCTTTGGATATCATGCTGGAAGCTCCCATTGGTAGCGCCCGCTTCAACAACGAGTTCGGCCGTCCCTGCCTTACTGGTACCTTCCGCACCCTCCTTACCGCCGACGACACCAAGGCGGAGGGTGAGTTCCGCGGTTACCACAAGCCCATCATGATTGCTGGTGGTGTTGGTACCGTTAGGGAGGACCATGCGCTCAAGAACCCATCCGACGTGCAAGAGGGCGCCCACGTCATTGTTCTCGGTGGCCCCGCTATGCTTATTGGCTTGGGCGGTGGTGCCGCTTCGAGCAACGACTCTGGCGAAGGTAACGCCGATCTTGATTTCGACAGTGTTCAGCGCGGCAATCCCGAACAGGAGAGACGCGCCCAGATGGTCATCAACACTTGCGTTGCTCTTGGCATCCAGAACCCTATCGCCATGATCCACGATGTGGGTGCTGGTGGTCTTTCTAATGCCTTGCCAGAGCTTGTGAAGGATGCTGGCTTCGGTGGCAGATTCGAGCTGCGCGAGGTTGAGTGCGTCGACAAGAGCATGAGCCCTCTTCAGATCTGGTGTAACGAGGCTCAGGAGCGTTACGTCTTGCTCGTCAACCCTGATAGCATGGAGCGTTTCACTAGCATTTGCCGTAAGTTCACACTGATACCCCGGGTTGTTTGTATTTGCTGGTAATTCTGACAAACGTATACAGGGAGAGAACGTTGCGGCTTCTCCGACGTCGGAACCGTCATCACCAAGGAGGCTGATGGCGTTTCCAAGCTCATTTTGAGCGACAAGCAGTCCAACGAGTACCCCCGTCCTATTGATGTCCCTATGGATGTCCTCTTCCCCAAGGGACGTAAGCTCGAGCGCATTGTCACCTCCAAGAAGCCCCAGTGGCCTGCTTTCAACCCTGTTGTCAGCTTGAAGGAGGCCTTTGGCGATTCGACTAGCGACGAAGACCTTCTCAGACAAGCCGTTCAGCGTGTCTTCTGGCTGCCATCTGTTGGCTCCAAGTCCTTCCTGATCACCATCGGTGACCGTACAGTCGGTGGTCTTACCGTGCGTGATCAGATGGTTGGTCCTTGGCAGGTTCCTGTTGCCGATGTCGCTGTCACCCTCTCCTCGTTCGGCCTTACTGGCGTCAAGGGTGGCGAGGCCATGGCCATGGGCGAGAAGCCCACTCTTGCTCTTATTTCTCCTGCTGCTTCTGCCAGAATGGCGGTTGCCGAAAGTTTGTTGAACCTCGGTGCTGCCGACATCAAGGCTGGATCCCAGCGTGGTGATCTCAAGCGCGTCAAGCTCTCCGCCAACTGGATGGCCGCTGTGAACCACCCCGGTGAGGGTGCCGCTCTCTACGAGGCCGTTGAGGCCATTGGTATGGAGATGTGCCCTGAGCTCGGCATCAGCATTCCTGTTGGAAAGGACTCGACCTCCATGAAGGCATCCTGGAAGGATGGCGAGGCTAAGAAGAGTGTCACTGCCCCTGTTTCCGTCGTCATTACCGCCTTCACCACGATTGAGGACGTTCGCAGGACTTGGACTCCTCAGCTTCGTCGCGTGGAGGAGGTTGGCGAGACCGTTCTCCTGTTCGTCGACTTGGCCAAGGGCTTCAAGGCTCTGGGTGGCTCTGCTCTTGCTCAGTCCTTCGGCGCGATCGGCCACGAGGCGCCTGATGTGCGCGATGTGGAGCTCCTCAAGGACTACTTCGATGCTCTTGCGCAGCTCCACGAGAGCGGCGTCGTCCTTGCCTATCACGACAGGTCCGATGGTGGCTTGATCACCACTGTTGCTGAGATGATGTTCGCCGGTCGCTGCGGCGTCGACTTGACCTTGGACGGCGTCTCCAAGTCTGGAAGCTTGGCCGATCTTACCGATGCGCTCTTCAACGAGGAGCTTGGTGCCGTCTTCCAGGTTCGTGCCGAGGATGAGACCAACTTCAAGCGCTGCTTCGCCACTTGCGGTCCTCCTGCTGGCCTGATCCGTAAGATTGGTGTCGTTCTGCCCAGTGCCAAGCAAACACTTGCCATTCGTTATGGCGAGGGCAGCCCCTTCGTCACTCTTGACCGGGCTGAGATGCAGCAGTGGTGGAGCAAGACCTCGTACGAGATGCAGAAGTTGAGAGATACCCCGGCCTGTGCCGACTCTGAGTACGCTGCCCTCCTTGACTCTCAAGACCCGGGTCTCTCCTACACCCTTACCTATTCTCCCGCCGAGAACATCGTTCCCTTCACTGCCTCCATCACTGGCTTCTTCGGCAAGACGCCTCGCGTTGCTATTCTCAGAGAGCAGGGTGTCAACGGCTACGCGGAAATGGCCTTTGCCTTCCGTGCCGCTGGCTTCGACGCGGTGGATGTCCACATGACCGACATCATCAACGGTCGCTCTCTCGCCGACTTCGTCGGTCTCGCTGCCTGCGGTGGCTTCTCCTACGGTGACGTCCTCGGCGCCGGCCAGGGTTGGGCCAAGTCCATCCTGCTGCACGAGAAGGCCCGCGCCGAGCTCGAGGCCTTCTTCAACCGCAAGGACACCTTCAGCTTGGGCGTCTGCAACGGCTGCCAGATGCTTTCCCGTCTCAAGTCGCTGATCCCGGGCGCCGAGCACTTCCCCACGTTTGTGCAGAACGCCTCGGCCCAGTTCGAGGCCCGCTACGGCATGGTCAAGATCGAGGACGGAGAGGCCAGCAAGAACTCGGTCTTCTTCAACGGAATGGGCGGATCCAGCCTCCCCATCGTCGTCTCCCACGGCGAGGGCCGCGCCGAGTTCGACTCGCAGGCCGACTTCCAGGCGCTCACTGAGCAGAACGGTATCCCCATCCGCTACGTCGATAACCGCCTGAACGTTACGGAGGAGTACCCCTTCAACCCCAACGGCAGCCCGGCCGGTATCGCCGGTGTGGCTAGCAGGGACGGCCGTGTCCTTGCCATGATGCCTCACCCTGAGAGAACCATCATGGCTGACGTGACGAGCTATGCTCCCGAGGACCAGCTTGCTCAGTGGGGCGAGTTCGGTCCCTGGTTGAGGATGTTCAGGAGCGCTAGACGCTGGGTTGGTTAAGCAATGATCTTATGAGACGATGAGACCAGATGAGATAAAACAAGGTACAGGTAGAAAACCTGAACAGAGATGATCAACATAAAAGGTTCAAAGAAAGGGATAATTAGGGCTAGAAGATTCAACATTTGCGGATTGCGGAGTATGGGGGAGAGTTTAACCAGCTGGATGGTGGGTAGGGAAAATAGGATTGTTTAGTGTTTTGTTGGGAATTGTACATATGGGTGGCAGTTTAAATACCAAAAAAACGGGCACGTAGTCTGGAAAGACTTCAAGTATCATGTCCGATTCGACGTTCATCATCGCCGACACGTTCTGGGTTCTCGTGAAGTTCAAGCATTAGTAACACTGTAAAACATGAATAATCGGTTCATCCCTTCGAAAGGATGCATGCCATTTAATTTTTGGCCTCCATGTCTGCTTGTAGACTCCTGCTACTGTATTATTATACCTGAGCTAAGCGGGTAACGAATGCTGCAAGAATCATAAATCATCCATCAACAGTTCACCAGCTCGTTACCTTCCACCAGCACCACCAGCACCGCCGGCACCGCCGGCACCGCCACCACCCATGAACGAGCGCGCCCTATCAACCTTATTAGTATTTTCGAGCTTCTTGGCCTAGAGGGAAAAAGAGGCAGACTCACAAGTCAGCAATGTTGGGATCGTTCATAAGCGAAGACATATCAGGCAGACCGCCACCGCCCTGGAACTGGTTCGCCATATCCCTAAGACGGGGGTTGCTCATAAGGTTGGACATCATATCYGGGTTGCTCATGAGGTTCTGGGCCATCTGAGCAAACATGGGGTTGTTCATGATGGAACCAAGGTCGGGCATACCGCCACCAGCGCCAGCGCCAGCGCCAGCACCACCACCACCGAACATACCCGCCAAGCTGCTCAAATCAGGCATGCCACCAGCACCAGCACCGCCGGCGCCACGAGTGGCAGGCGCATCATCCTGAGCCTCCAACTCCTCAACCCTCCTCTTAGCCGTCTCAAACCCCTTCTTCATCGCCTCACTACCGCCGTTACCCTCGTACTCAATACCCTTCTGGTACGCCTCCATAGCGCCCTTGGCGTCACCGAGCGCGAAGCGCGCCAGACCCAGGCGGCTCCACGCCTTGGTGTACTTGGGGTCGATAGCGACGGCGGCCTCGGCGTCGGCGCGGGCAGACTCGTGGTCGCGCGCGGCAGAGTGGGCGGCAGCCCGGTTGGACAGGTAGATGGCGTTGCCTGGGTTGAGCGTCAAAGCTTGCGTGTAGAAGTCGATGGCGGTTGGGTAGTCCTTTTGGGCCATGGCGGCGTTGCCTTTGGACTTGAGCGATTCGGCTTGCTTTTTGTCTTCTTCTGTGGGGCCATTGCTGCTGCTGGCAGGGGCGGTGGAAGAGGAGGGGGTGGAGGTGGAAGCAGAGGCGGCAGAGGCGGCAGAGGCGGCAGAGGCGGGCTTGGTTTGCTTGAGCTTCTCGTAGACGGAGTAGATCTGGAGCAGGTTCTGGGAGCCGATGGCCTCGGTCACGGCCGCCTTGTCGGAGGGGTCGACGCCGAAGGCTTCGCCGATGCAGTTGACGGCGATGTCGATGTTGTCCTTGTCGTCGGCCTGGAGGGTACCGTCGGTCAGGGAGGTGTTGAGGAAGTCGCAGATGGCGAGCGCGAGGCGCTGCTTTGATGTCGTCTGTTGGGAGGAGGGGGGAGGGTTAGCTTTTGCCTTCAAGGCAACCGAAGTGACGGGGATATGGCATACCATTTTGAATATGATGTGAGTGGTGTCGATCTAGGGGTATCTAAAAGAGAGAAAGTCGTGAAGCTTTGACTCTTGGGTTGGGACACGGGATAGAAATGTGACCTGACAAGAAAGATGGATGCGGGCGGGCGGGCGGTCTGTACAATACACAGCACACTGGTATGGAGGGGCTGCAACCGCGGGACGCTTCTAGAATTGGATAGGGCAGCCAAGACCCATACAATAATACCCTTGCAGCCCCAGATGAGGGTAACTGCGGGGTCTGGCAGCTAGCTTTGAGACTACAGAAAATGAGACAACGGAAGCCTCAGATAAAAACGTCCCATACAAGTCGGAGTTTACTGTACAGCTGAGCTCTCCAACTGAAACCCGAACCCTTGGGGTCACGATGCGCACTCCAGTGCCGTTGGGTGGAGCCTCGCTGATGTCACGCATGTGCTCCGTCAAATGCACAACTCCCGTCCGTTGACAAGTCGCGGTCGCGATTGCGGTTGACAGCGCCCTATCTACAGCACCTACTTAAAACATCTTTACAAGAGGAAGTGACGACGCTGCTGCTCACCGTACGTCGTCCACTCCTATATTTCTCGTCCTCAGGTCCCCCGGCTATGTTAAACCACGGCAGTCTGCTGACCTGAACCACAGTTTCGTCCGTCACGATATTCATCCAAAAGCATTTACATATTTCGTAGCGATTACGGCGACAACAACGAAGACACCGACGATCCCGAATCGCCCTCCCTCATACCAGATCAATCCCACGATGGCGACGCCAGGCACCGGCTCACAAGCCGACTCGGACCCCGTACCGAATACCCTCACGCGTTCCAACACAGACAACTTTAAGCGATGCTGCATCTGTTACGAGGATGAAGGCGAACGTACTAGCGAACCGGTAGTCCGACCTTGTACATGCAGTCTCCCAGTTCACGAGACATGCCTTCTACGATGGTACGAAGAGAACCAAAACAAGAGCAGCAACGGCGTGAGCTGTCCGCAGTGCAAGGCTCCGTTCAAGGTCGAGGAGCCCTTCGACTTTGTTGTGGCTCTGCGCAGGACGATACACAGCCAATTCAGCAAGGCGTCGCCCCTTATTCTCACGTCCATGGTCGTTAGCGGCACCTTTGCCAGCTCTGCTACATACGGTGTTATCGCCGCCTCCTCTTTTGCCGGCTACGAGGCTGCGCTCAGGTGGATAGGCCTTGATATCACACCCGGTCAGGCTGTTGCCATTCCCCTTGCAAGAAGGGCGCAAGTGGGAAGGATGATGATGAGGCTGTGGTCCATGTCTTCCATCGCTCCGGTCGTCATTCTCAGTCGAGCAGTCCCGTTCCTGGCCAACTTCTTTTTTGTTCCATTTTCCGCTATAGTTTGTCAACCCTTTACCTCGTCTTATCTCTATGGTCATCGCTGACAGGCGTCTTTCATCCCAACAGTACGGTCTGGCACTCATAGCCCAGGACGATCACCCAACATGGCCGCCGTCTCCCACGTGGGCAATGGTAATGATGCCCTATTTACATATGAGCTATAACAGATTCTACAATTACTGGCTGAGGCCGATCGACAGACGCCTCAACCGGGCTCTACGGGGTCTTGAAACCAGCCTTCAGCCCACCGTTAGTGCCGCCGGCGAAACCGAGGCCCAAAACAACGAAAACCAGGACGGTGGGAACCGCTTCATCTTGTCCGACCTCCTAGACATGGGACGAACCGCTTGGATTCTCTTAAGCAACACCCCAGAGGAAGGCGGAGCAGAACTTGACGTTAGGATTGAAATAGGCGCTAATGTCGTCGATGATAACGATGCCGCCGAGTTCCGCCCAGTAGACGATAGTTTCCTTGAGGTTTCGCCTTACGATCAGGAGGTTGCCACCGCCATCGAAGAAGCAATGGGTCAGGTCCGGGAAGCGGTTCCACAGTATCCAGAGTATGTACAATCACAACCAGCTTCACCGGAACCAGCGCCAGCTGCAGCCGCAGCTCCACCCCCACAGCCCACAGCAGCACGGGATCGGAACAACGACAGAGACAGAGACCGCGATGGCGTGGAACTCCCCCCCTTCTCCTTTACGGATCTCATCAACAACGTAGTCAGCTCTCTCCTCTTCCCCTTCATCTCGTACGGCATGGGCGAGCTTCTCCGCCTGTCGCTCCCCAGATCGTGGACTTCGCCACCGAAGCCCATCGTCACGTCTGGTTTCTTTAAGAGGGGAACGATCATGCAAGGAGGACCCGGTAGCCTGTTGCAGCAGAGATGGGGACGCAGTCTGGCGGGCGGGTGTCTGTTTGTGGTGATCAGGGATGTGTTTGAGCTGTATGCCAAGTACAGGAATGTGCAGGTGATGAAGGGGCGGAGGATCGTGAGAAGAAGGGGAGGAGAAGGAGGAGGAGGGTCTAATCGGAGGACTGCTGGCGCTGGCGCTGGCGCTGGTAATCAGTAGGACTTTGCCAGTCTCTCGCGTCCGAGGCAGGGGTGATTTTGGTAAGTGTTTGACCAGACATAAACACATGAAGGGAGGGTAGCGCTGGGCGGGCTGTGTTATAGACCCAGTGAAGGATTTGAGCAGGTTGGGAAATCGGGACTGGGCAGCGAACAGGGTCAGTAAGTGAAGGTCTGGGTGTGCATTTACATGGGTTTCGGGGTTATGTCTCTTGCTTTTCTCTTTGGCATTCTTCCTTTTCATTCCCCCGTGGTGAGATTGGTGAGCCTGGTGAGGGGGGTTCACATAGCGATTTTTCGTGTGCATATTTTAGGACTGTATGGACAAAGAACCGTGATAGCCAACACGGTTATAAACGAACGAGTTTGAGCGGTTAGTCTGTAGTGAAATTGACTGGACGCAGATCACAGCTTTCCCACGCTTCAACTCACAACTGGTGTATGTTAAAACTTTCATTAGGTATTCCCCTATCATGCTTGCTTCAACCAGGGCCTTCACAAGTAAACACAAAGCCCTATTTCAGTTACCATCCATCAAGCCAAGCCCCCCTTCCCACCCAAATAAAGCGCACTTCCAATCCCCGGCTTACTAACCACCACCGCCCCCTCCCTCTGCTCCTCCGTCAACTCCAACTTGCTATAATACTCCCTCTCCAACGCCTCCCTGACCGCGTCTACCTTATCCGCCGGCACCAAATGCACACTACACCCACCCCATCCAGCACCTGTCAACCGACTCCCGTAACTGCCCGCCTGCCGAGCAATCACGCAAATCCGATCAATCTCCTCACACGAGCACTCGTACACCTCCCGACACGAATCTTGCGTCTCGTTGAGTAGGGCGCCTAGGCGGCTGTTGAGGTCTGTTATAGTTGAAGAAGAAGAAGAGGAGTTTTCGAGAAGATCCATGGACTTGAGCACGCGCAACGCTTCGCTGAAGACGTGAATCGCTCGTTGGCGCAGCTTGAAGCGCTCGGCGCGCACGGGGAAGCGGGATGTGAATTTCTGGTTGAGGTCGTCGGTGGAGGAGAGGCCGAGGACCATGGCAATTTCTTCTCTTGTATATCCCTCTTCTTTGGTGAGGGTTTGCTTGGTTAGCTGGAGCAGCTCCTCGAGTTGCTCTGACACTGATTTTCTGGAGGTGGCGCCGCCCGAGTTGTGCTCAGATAGGGCGAAGTAAGTCTCGTGAAACCCGTGGAGGGAGATGCCCAGGGGAGAGGCGTCGCCTGGCAATAAAGTGCCGGGTGGGTTGAGCACGGCGTTGAGGTAGGCGGCTGCGAGCGTGCATTCGACGACTCGCAGGTTGTAGTGGATGGGACCGGTCACGAACTTGTCGGCTGTGACGAAGGATTGGGCGATCAGGAAGGTGAGTTCGGGGGAGGTGGGCGGGAAGGAGACGGGGCGGGCGAGGAGGGTGGGCGTGAAGGAGACGAAGAGGGCGGAGCCGCGCTCGGAGAAGACGGAGGCGGATTGGTCCATTCTGTGATATCATGTCAGTTTCACATCATGCTTATTAGGATTTGAGAGAAGGCAAGAAGAGATGGGACATACCCTCCAGAGTTCACGCCAACGGCTCTCTCACTGACAATAGCCAGTTCCGTCAACTCCTTCTTGTCCACCGTCTGCTCGCCATTGGCCGCCATGACAGCCAAAGCACTAGCCGTGACAAAGGCCGCGCTCGAACTGAGTCCTCCGCCGGCAGGGACGGTGCCGTCCATGAGAATCTGCATGCTCTTGGGCTTGAAGTCGGCCCCGTGCTTCTTGCGCAACAGCTCCAGAGCTCCGCGCAGGCCGGACTTGAAGTAGTTGGTCCATTCGTGAACGGTAGAGTCGATGTCGACGGAGTCATAGGGGATGTCGAACTCGCGCGACTTGAACTTAGAACCCTGCACGTTGGCGACCTGGATCCTGAAGGTGCCCTCCTTGGGAGCTAGAAGGTGTGTTGACACGGCGAGGATGGCGTCGGCGGTGATGGCCATGGGAAGCACCGAGTACAGAGAGTAGTCGATGTGCTCGCCGATGATGTTCACTCGGCCGGGAGACCGAGATACGAACTCGGGCTGGTGGCCATAGGTGGACTCAAACTTGGAAAGGAGGTTGTTCCATCGTTTTGTTTGCGTGTCGAGGGCATCGGGGGTGTAGATGTCCTCGAGCGAGCGGGCGATGGGGACGGGGCCGGACATGGTGACGTTTGGTTTTGGGGGTATCTTGAGAATTGGACCAGCCAAGTGAGAACGGCAAAGGAGAAAGAGGGTGGAAGGTGGGTTGAAATATGGGAGAGGAAGAAGGGTAAGGTGACGAAAAGGGAGCTCAAGCTTGGAGTAGTTGCCCCGCGGTTCCAGGTACGAGCTGCCCCGCACTCCCGTCACTTACAAGGAAGGACCTCTACAGCGACCAGGGGAGCGGGTAATTGAACTCGGATGGAGTTGCAAGATGGGGTTCGGTGGAGTTTACCCCGGGGTCACTGGCTGTTTTGGGTAGTTTGTTTATCAGGATAGACACGGCGTTTGTTTCACGATGGATTGACCAGTTGCTTTCACTTTGTTGATAACATTGCGTGAAGTTTTAGGGTGAGGATTAAGCGTCATGAAAGAGCAGAGCAGATGAGGATCTTTCAGGAACACAAACCAGAGTCACAAGATTAAACTTGGGATGAACGTCGTGAACAGCTCTACTCAGTGATTTGTGCGGTTACAGAGGTACACAGAGACGTACACAGCATGGAGTGCTGCTTTGGTCACGCGGGGCCCCGAGCAATTCGCCGATTGCGGGGCTATCCAAGGCCCCAGTTTTTGTCGTGATGCTCTTCACTGTCTTTTGTATGTTTACCGGGGTGATTGGGAAAATGATTTGCGCCATCCGATATCACAGGCAAGTCTATCGTCTTGAAGATGGGATGTTTTCCATCAGTAAACCCCTGTGTTTTGATGTTCAGGGGATGGATGCTCTTGGGGATATGGGGTACTTACAGAGCAGTTTACCGAATCGGAGGGTATTCCGGACATACACTGTAAGTACGATACGACTGGGTAGAAGTAAGTTACTTCAACGCCTGAAGATGGTGTCCCAACTTTCGAAGCAAGAGGATGACTTTACAAGTGTCGTGATGACGGTTCAAGAGAAAGATCGAGCAGTAGAACTAGAGTAATGAGCAAGCAGGCTGTTGAAAGCCCGTTGAGATCGGATTTCCAGGCTGTTATCCAGATCCATAATCGACTGTGTGGAGCTCTACGGTCGCACGGTCCCTTTGCAGCTTCATCCAAGCAATCGAAGCTCAACCTCGAGGAACTCATCTCATCAACACAATCCAAATTTCACAACAGAACACGCGCGAGTCTCCGACAAAATGCCACACTACGAGACGGAGTGGTTTGACTCTCTAGTTGCTGCATCTGGGTCTGTTCTTGATGAAAATCCGTCAATCTCAACGGACGAAGCCTGCCAAAAACTCCAATCCAGTGAGTCTCGTCCTTGCCTTACTTTACCTCAGCGAAAACACCGAAGAACTAGACTAACCAACTATTTCTGAACTAGAGGTTCCTGAATCCTTCACTTTCAGGCAGTTAACAGCATCAGCTGGGAGATACATCTTGAAGGTAGACATCCCCGTTACTCTAATAGGAAGTAATCATACCCAGCAGCTAACTGAATTCCAGAATCTCACCACCACCGCTTCCGGAACCCCTACCCGACAGCAATTCACCCTAGCAGTCCTCGCCTGCCTGCGTCTCCATGACCGAATCGCACCCGAACAAGATTCAACAAGCACAAGCGAAGACAGTTCAGAAAACGGAGATAACGAGGACAGCCTCCCACTAGGAACCCGCCTAGCTCGCTCCATAGCCAAGGCAATCTCCCCAGTCCTCGCTCAAAAGCCAAACAGCGACTCAGACGACCTCGACGACTCCAA
Organism: Neurospora sp. FGSC 26628; assembly: GCA_009805345.1. Classification (NCBI taxonomy): domain Eukaryota; kingdom Fungi; phylum Ascomycota; class Sordariomycetes; order Sordariales; family Sordariaceae; genus Neurospora; species Neurospora sp. FGSC 26628. The sequence continues at coordinate 41,095 of RAOO01000120.1, forward strand.
CACCCAACTCCGCGCTCACCTCACCACACAATATCTAGCCGCCGCCGACTCTGCCTTCAAAATCCTCGAGCTCCTCGCCTCACGTGGCCCGGAAATCCTCGATAACCCCGACGTCCTTCTCACTCTTATCTCCTACACCAACCCCGCCGAGGAATGGACGACCCCCGATCTAGCGGCCCGCGCCACACTGCTTCTCCAGCAACACTTCAATTCCAAATCCAAACAAGACTTCATAGCAACCCACATCCTCCCCACCTACCTCCGCCCCCTCTTCTCCCGTTCCTCCCCCTCCCAACCACTCATCACCCCCTCGGGCCGCCCATCCGCCTACGGTCAAAACCCCGACGCCCGCCCCTCCGGTCTTCCCGATGACTCGAGCAAGACCAAACCGTGGAAATTCGTCGACCTGCGCGCCGTTCCCGTGTTCGAGTGGGCTGTCTCCGAAGCGGATGAAGAGACCACAGTAACCAAGTCCTGGCCGCTTTTTATCCCCGTGCTGTTGACGTTGGCGGATGATAACTCTACGGTTGTTCGAAAAAGGGGGTTGGTTATTCTAAGGAAGTTCTTGGAGAAGTTTCCGAGTAGGATTTTGAGCGATACGGGGCTGGCTAAGGTGTTTGAGGACACCGTTTTGCCTAGTTTGAGTTACTTGCCTAGTATCACGCCGGAGGAGGAGTCGGTGGAGTTGCTGGGACCGGCGTATGCGGCGTTGAGGTGTTTGGCTGGGAAGCTGTCCGGGGAGAAGAGGAATAAGTTGCTGGATAGAGTGGTTAGGGAGGGAATACTGCTGGGGTATTTCCATGCGAAGGAGTATGTGAGGATCGTGGAGGTGTTGTGTCAGGAGATGGGAGAGGTGTTGGTGGAGATGGGGGTGAATGCGGTTAAACATCTCAAGGTATGTGGTATTTGCTGTGCTACTGATGCTGATACTTATGCATGGACGACTAAAGTTGGAGATGATAGGTGGAAAAAGGAAAAACGAAATAATGCTAACCATGCCAATCATCAAACTTCATAACAGGATATCATCCCCATGCTCTCAACAATCTTAACGGATCCTTTCGCCTCCCTCCATCCGCCAACCCTACTATCAGCTATCAAAGCCCTTCAAGCCGTCCTCGCAACATGTTGGCCTCGGATTCCCAACTCGCCTTGGCAAGATGAGATTATTAATTCCCTGGTACTCTGCTGGCTCAATCTTGACGCCTCTGGTTCCTCCGGAGACAACTTCCCAGTGATCAGACAGGCATTGGTCCACACAGCAGACGCACTGGCCGCTGTCCTGGCTACGGAGGTGGAGGAGGGCAAACCGACCATCAATCTCCCCGAAGTCGTCGCACCGCTAGTGGCGAAAGAGCCTTCTCTTTCCCAGCTTTTCTCCGCGGCGTCGAACGAGGAACAGGACTCGGGGTTGGAGTCCTGAAGTTGTCGCAGATGCGCTGGATTCGGGTCCTCTCCCTGCCTCTGGATGGTGAGCGACTTTGTTCGTCATCTTCCGCTTGAGCCCCAAGTTCCCGTCTGCGTCCTCTGATAGCCCCATCCATCCCATAACAAACACCCCGACCAACCCCACCCATGGTCAACACCCTCCTCGCCTCACTTGGCGAGACAACGACAAAGACCACGGACGACGCCCGCCTCGTCCCATCCCTATCCGTCTCATCAACGTCCTTAACCAGATACCCCGTAGTATTCTCGCCCTCTTCTGGCCCAACAACCAAGGGCTCCTAGTCCACCGGCTGCTGCTTGAAGAGGCTCTTCCCCCTCAACCACTTCCTATAGGCTTTATACCTCTTCTTCTGCGCGTCCTCCTCCGTCACGGTGAGCGGGTTCTCACTGACCTTGAGCATCTCGATGTAAAGCGCCTTGTCATCGTCCGCTAGCCCACCACCACCAATATTCCCGTTCCCAGCACCTCCTCCTCCTCCCGTAACCCCATTCCCACCACCACCACCATCACCACCTCCACCGGTGGTGGTCCCATAACCACTGCCGCCATAACCACTATACATACTACTCGCATACCCCGCAATCCCCAACCCACCAACCTCATCCCCATAACCCCCATCCCAAACTCTATCCTCCTCCTCCTCAACAATAGAAGCAGGATACTGCCAACTCCCATTCACATACTCCTGATACTCAGGCTCCACCTCCCCGGGCGCAATCTCGCTCGACACCACCAGCGGCAAGTGGTGCGGGTGGCTGACGTAGCGGGCGTAGTCCTCTGCCTCGGCGGAGCTGACGGTCGGGTTGAGCGAGGAATGCACCACTTTGGTGAAGGTCCACTGGGCGGCCCGGGTCTTTTCCTGGGCAGAAAGGTGTTTGTTTCCTCCTGAAGGGGTGGTGGTGTAGCCATTGCTTCCGTTGTGGTTTGGGAGTTGTTGATGGTGGTGAAGGTTGGAGTGGTAGTTGTTGAAGGGCCGGTAGGGGTAGTCGAGTTCGGTGCTTTCGCTGGTGTTGTTGTTGCTTGAGGATTCTCTGCCTAGAGTTCGTGTGTTGGTGGTGTTGGGGTCCGAGGGGCCAGTGGAGGTGGTGTTGTTTGCGGCGGTGGCAGCTTCTTTGGCGCCGCTGCCGGGGAGCCAGCGCTGGAGAGAGAGGCCGCGGTGGTGGTGACCAGGTGCATTACCGCCGTTATTGTCTGCTGCAGCAAGAGCGGCTTTCTCGTTCATCGCAGAGGCATTGTCCGCGGCGTCCTCGGCTACATGATTCGTTCCGGAAAAGCGGTCGGCGCGATTGGCAAATGTCACCTCTTTCTTGACCTTCTTCCTGTCATGCATATGGTCGCCGTCACCGGTCCCGCCTACCTCGCCGCGCACGCGGAACGGGCTAAGGTCGTACCGGCCGTCCTGGGTGGACTTGAAGGGTATGTACCTGAGGGTCGAGTTCATACGGCCCGGGTACGCAAACATCTTGAGGAAAGACGAGAGCGTGGAAGGGCGGTAGTACTCGAGCCAGTAGTCGTCAATGCGGGACACGGGGATCTTGCTCGCGGGTGATTTGGGCTTGATGGGGGGATACGGAGGCAGGACGCGCGGTTGGAGAAACTCGGGCGTGTACCAGTTTATGTAGTGGCGCTTGCGCTTTTCGAGCCACTGCCGTGGATCTTCGTGGTGCAGGTAGTAGTCGGTAGCCAAATCCCAGAGCATGGGCTGTCCTTGGGCGAAGATGTAGTTACCGAGGAACAGGTTGTAGGCCTCCTGGCGTTGACCGTCGAGAAAGGAGTTGTTGTAGTACCGCTTGAAACTCTCGATCATGTCGCGCGAGTGACTTGTCCACTGGTTGATCTTTCGGTATGTCTCCATGGTGTTGACGAGCTGTGAGCCGCCATACTGGACGGCAATGGTGTCCCCGTGGTCGTGGTACATGTGCGTAAACAGGTTGACGGCGTCGGTGTCGTAGTTGACGGTGGTGTCCTCCAAGATGCCCAGAGCATGGAGCTGGTGGCCTAGGGCACGCTTGCCAATCACGAACTGGGCCGCATTGGTCCGGTCCAGACAGTCGATACAGTTCGTCCGTGCGACTCCGTTCTGGACCCGGATCGGGGAAGTGTGGCCGTCGCCATTGTGGAAGAAGCCGGTCGTGAGGACGACGTCCTCGGCGATGCTTTCCAGTGTCCCGATGACATCCTGGTCCCGACTCTTAGCGGCTCGCGACATGTCCCAGGCACGGTAGATGATCTTGCTTTCCTTGGGTAAGAACTGGTTAAGATATTCTACGGCGCGGGTGAACTCGTCCAACAGTTTACTTTCACGCGGGGTGCGCTCCCGTGCCTTGACGAGATTCAAGACGTAGATGGGTGCTCCGTACCGCTCAAAGAGGTTATCAAAATGCAGGGCTGCTGCTGTGTAAAAGGGGTCAACGAGGTTCAGCTCGATGGGTGGCTTGGGTGTTACGCCCGTGTTGTCCTGAGTCCAGTGCAGTGGAATGGAGCCTCTGTGCTGTACATACGAGGTGTAAGCTGGGCTAGCAAAGAATTTGGGACCCGGGGCATGAAAAGAAGTGGTGAGCGACTCGGACACAATCTGTTCAGTCTCGACGTCGTTTGCTACATATCCCAAATCGTTGGCGCCTCGTTTGAGGAACCTTGCGCCGGCAAAGAATCTGCTTCTTCTGGCAATGACAGTAACGTGGACGGTTCGGCCGTAGATGGAGATGGCGGCTTGGTCAAAGTAGCCGTGGATAATAGGGCGGCACCAGTCATATGGGGTGTTCAGAGCATTGGCGACAGGTTGAAGCAGGTGGTTATTCCAGACGAACATGGAGTTCAGGTCATCCTCCATAGGGCCAACCTGACCATTCAACAAGGCCTCTCGTTCTCTGGTGATGTTGTACTGCAATGTGCGAGTGATATCATACGAGTAGCTGTAGTAAAATGATCTTGTCAAGTCCAGGTGGTTTAAGATGCCCAAGAAGCGCGTCTCCTCGGTATTGCGCTGGTCCGTTTTGAAGCTGGGGGAGGTCAAGGGAATGAGATCGGTGCCGTCGATTTGGTAGACATAGTGGCCACCGATCATGGCAACTGTGCTCTTTTTGGTTATGAGCAACATGTACCAGGGGCCCGTGAACTTAATGAAACCAAGCAGACCCCAGGTAGTGCAGCGCAGCTTTAGACCACCAGTACCCTTGTTGCCGTCGTCGATGGTGTCCAAGAGCTGGTTCATGTCTTTCTGTGAGTATATGGTCTTGTCGTCCGTAATGCTAAGCTCCGAGGCGTCTTCTGCGGTGCGGTCGATCTTGAGGATTCGGTAGCGTTTCTCAGTGACATCGCCGCCGACCATGTAGAAGCGACTGGCGGTTTCGTAGAGACTGAACTTGTGCATCTTGTGCTTCAGTCTGGACCGTGGTCGTTCACCAGAAGTGCCATCCATCCTGCCCACATCTTCCTCTTCTTCCTCGGGGGCTAGAGGACCTGAGCGTGGGGTCGGATCTGGACTGGTGGTGCGGTGGAAGGGCTTGGCGACAGCGGGCTCGTCATCGTCGTTGTCGCCGACGCCAGCGCCGGCACGCGATGATTTGTTCTTTCTAGAGCCGTCGGACTCTGCATCGGCACTAGCATTATTGTGAAGGAGAGGAAACAGTGGTTTAACCGACCGTTCGCTCTCTGAATCGGCCGGAATGGGGCTCTTTGGGTTGTTTAGGTCCCGATCGGAACCTGAAGGGGGCGGAGGTGATATCGAACTTGAACCGCCAGGCTCGGGAGCGCCGCCGGCGAGGGCGCTGGCAACAGTCGGGTCGCTTTCGGCTGCCTCTGTCATCTTGTCCCCTTTCCCTGATATGCAACAGTCGACATGACTTGGTCAATGCCCAATGTTGATGATGATGTTGAGCAGAAGTTCAGATAAGATGTGGATAGGCGATGATGTATGTAACTGGGCCTTCCCCGCTATTTCCACACAACTAACAGGGGCTAGCTTCTGTTGGCCGGGTGACCATTCAGGGTAGTCACCTGCACAGACCTCTTCCAAGACTTCCACTCCCGTCCAACTCTTCCCCGATTCTCTTCCCACTGGCATCTCCATCGGGCAGACAATACGAGTTTTTCATATTTGGCCATCTGCTACATCAGAGCTTCTCTTTGTCCAGTGGGCAATGGGGAGGGACAGCCTCGTGATGATTATCACTTCTTTACTATGTTCATATGTGTTCTCTTCTCGTTCCACCACTCACGCCATTGTCTCAGTCTTCCATACGTGGACTAAAGATATAACGCCTATACTTTGATTTAGGCTGGCATACGAGCTGGATAGGATACATCTCCTCTTCTCCTTTGAGAAGAATCATGATGCCAAGGGGGACTGTTTGCCTCCTATCCGTTCGAATGGTCGTAAGAATAAACCGAACACGTCACGGTCAGTACATCACTCCTTGGATATACTCTTTCACGCGTCCAAGCGTCTTTATCACACCTTTAAACCCAAACTCGAGGCAGTTCCTACATGGGAAAATCTCTAATGGACTCATGCCGATATGTTTCTAAATTATTGTGATCCCTATCAAAGTTTTGTAACGACCTTTCCCAAGCACAACGAGCGGTATTGGACTGTCCGTGTTCGACTTATTCTTACGACCGCTCGCCATTGTCACGGCCGTCTGTTTCTGCAGAAGGCGAATCCGAATAGCAAGGCCATCATCATCTCATATGGGTATAGTAAACCTACCAGTCGCTCGAAACTGGGTATCATAGCCGTGATATAAGGAGCACACTGACCTCGAACTCATCGACAGGTCCAAGTCCCGTGATGCCACGCATCTGGGCACCCTCGGGTTGGGATGCTCCATCAAAGCCGCACGTCCGCCCGGTAAACATCAAGGCGGCCGTGATCTCGTAACGCAGAATCGATCAACAGATGGACTTCCAGGCATATCCTCACAGACAGGAGCATGGGAACGAGATATTGGTCACTGTCCCTGTTTGCCTTCATATTCTAGTTCCACCACAGCTTTGGAAGGAGGGGGTTTGTCAGTACCTGGGCGGCGTTCAGGTTGGATGTTGGAGTGCTGCAGCATTACAACTTTCATCTCAACTCGTCCCAGGCACCAACATCTTTCGAAATTTTCTCTGCCGTGCTGCGGTCCTCTTCGTTTCTACAACCCCGCGTCACGGAGACAATCATCGCCAGATCCTCCTCTTTTTGCTGCGCTAGGCCCTTCACTCCTGGTCATCGGCATCTCGAGGATTATAAAACAGCTCCCGATCGAGTTGAAACAGCTTTTCTGCGGTTTCTAGCGTGCCACCACATTTTGATCAAGATTGCACCATGTCCAGCGCGTAAGTTCCTCCCAATCTGACGCTGATGTGATTCTTTGACTGACACCTCAATACAGACTACCCACTGCTCAAGGAGCAACAGCGACGGTGGAACAGCCCTCAATTGTTGTCACGCCGTCTCCGGATAGTACTGTAGCAGCCACACATGAGCCTGGCGCAAGCTTGTTGACAGAGACATGCGCAACGCCTGAGTACACCCTACTTAATTTTGGGCCATCGGCCGTTTACGCGCCCTTTGTTGGTTGCGTAAACTCCAGGCAAGACTGCTGCCCTTCCCAACCCCAAACATCGGTGGCAATAGGGTTCAATGACGTGTATCCTAAAGCACCAAATCCCGAACAGGCGGTCCTAGAACACTGCCCCGCCGACTACTACTCAATTTCAGCCAGTTGCTGCCCCAAGTAAGCACAATCCTGCATTGAGGAACGTAACTCAGAATGGAATCATGCTAATGATGACTTCGTAGCGGTTACACCCCATGGACGACTGACCTGGGAGGCCAGACACCGTGTTTCAGTGTCCTCCAAGCAGCAATGACACCACCTCCCATCACGAATGCGAATACGGTGTTATCCAATGGGGCCAGGCCGACCGTTGTCGTCTCCGACGTTGTCTATGCTATAGGTTACCCCGTTCAAGAGCCCATTAACAGCTTTCCTGCGGAGGCTATCGCTGGTACTGTGGCGACCGTGCTTGGGCTGCTGGTTCTCGCAGGGCTGGCCTTGTTTATCCACAGACGGCGGCAAAGGCGGGAGTTTCTCAACCTGGGAAACGAGCTGAACGACCTCTACGGCCCTAAAAGAACTCAGGAACCTTCAAATACATCGCGACCAGGAGTACAAGCCAGTGGATCAAGCAGTTTCCGGGACGATAGGACGCTCTGCGAAGATAGGGAATGTTCGCGGAAGTCGAAGGAATCGGACCGGAGTCAGCCACAACAGGCGCCCTTTGATGGACACCAATTCGTGGTCCTGCCCGTCAACCTCCCTGAGCAGAATGACCTTCAGAAAACGTCGACCCATGAACAGCGACCGACGAAGCAGGGACACAACCAGGAATTCAAGTTGCGGGTTGAAGAGCCCGACCAACAAGCCCCTCAGCATGCGCAAAAGCGATCAAATGTTAATGCCACCAAACATGATCTTCCCCTGGACAAGCCACAACTACCCGCACTCTCGCGCCAAGAGGAACTGAACGCAGACGGCATAGTCAACACAATCAACTCCGGGGATGATACGGTTGCTTCGGCTCACAGCAGCTATCACTCCGGTCTTCTTCAAGGTCTGACAGTTGAAACAGCCCGTCCAGAGCGTCTCTCACGTGTCTACGCCAAAATGGTCTACACTTCTGGACAGACCAGTATCAAAAGAAAACCAGTCAACAACACGGAAGAGCAGAAAGATGACAGGAAGCCTTCGTCGGAGGAGGAAGCGAAGTGAATATCGACCATTTCCATTCGTCTTGGGGAGAACGAAGAGGGAAGAGGGAACGCTGTGGATCACTGTTTGACAATTAGGTATCAGATGACGCAAGCTCATATCTGGCGCAAGTCGTACTTATGGGTAGGTGAGACCTGGGCATGAGAGGAGGGCTTATCGGTTGTGTTCAAGACTGGGGCAATCCGGGGTTCGGTCAAGATCACGAAGCGGGATTTGGGGCCCTATGGTGATGTCAATACGCCGCAAACACGTGTGCTTACTGTTAGACAGACGGGACCACGGTGAACACATGTTACCAGTAGCTGCGCGTCTTTTTTAATGAGGAAAAGAAACATTCGATCAATTCCGTCGTGGAACCAGCCCTTACCCAAATCATTCTGTGTCCATGCCTTTCACGCCTATTACGACGATCAAACACCTGGAGCGCCTCCTTCCAGGAACAGAAAGTGGTTAGACACCATGACTGCTTTTGTACGACAACCGAGAAACACACACTCTCTAGCAAGCCAAATCACACCGAGATTCCATATGTGTTCTAGGCGCAATATCGAGCTCATCGATCATTGAACACAGTCTCTGCCTTACAAGACCTTCCAGATGTGTCTACCCTCTCTCTAACCTGCACAACGACATCAACGACAACGGCCCATGGCATTCACAACCCAGCGTACAAACGGCCAATACGAGACAAATTCACAAAAGCCAGTGGTGGTCAGGTACACAAATACACATGTAAGACGGTAGTTCAACTAGTTCTAGACCTTTAACGGTGTAACCACACTTATACCAAACATCTGGCACGAAGCCAATTACCTACAATCTGACTTGATGCACTGTGACGTGCCGAGGGTTCGATCAAGGAGACCAGCTCATCTCCCGCCCGGTTTGGCCAAAAGCTTGTTTCCTATGGTAGCTGATGTGCAAAGGGGATCCCGGTTTGGTGGAATTCCCAGATTTTGGGTAGGAGGGAGGGAGGGAGGGAAGGAGGGATGGATGGATGCCCGACTTGGGCTGCTGCAGGTACATAAAGCCATGGTCGGTCTTTGGAGGGCTGCTTGGGCTGATGAGGGGGGGCGGGAGAAGGGTAGTTTGTTGTTTACTGTTATGACATGGCGATATTCTTTACGAAACTGATAATAACTTGATGATATCCGACCGTAACTTCACCAGAATCCGTTGCTAATTTGGTACGACCGATATTCCAGCTATACACTCTACTGCCACTCCTCATTTGGTAACCGTCTATCAACTAAACGATTACCACTGTTAGAACAACAACGGAAGAAAACACCCCCTCCACTTTTACAAATATTCATCAAGTTCTAGATCAGCAATTTGGTTCGGCTACATTCGCCTTCAAAAATGCCTCGTCTCATAAGACGACCAAGCGAGTCCTGTCCTCCGGATCCGGCCCGCTATCCTCTTTCAGAAAGAAAAACTCAACGGGATGATGAGAAGAGTTCCCGCAATCACCGTCGACAATCCTCCCCAGCGTTGACACATCGCCGAAGGGAGAGTCGAAGAAGTACATCAGTCATCAGCAACGTGGACCGCCGCTCACACTTCTCGACCATAGACGAGGACCACAAAGATGATCCGGAATCGGATTACAACCCGCGGGATGTTTACTACCTCAGCCACCCTCATGAACCAAACGATGACAAGGATGAAGATAAGAGTCAATGGGACTTGGACTTGGAAGCTGGGGATGCCACGCCGATGAAACGGAGAGACGGGTATGATGAAGATGCACGCTCTACTCGTTCACGAGGCAGAATAAGACGGCCATCCACCATTGGCACTCTCTCGCCGCGTACAAGGTCACCACCAGTGGACCGAAGCCGTCGACAGTCAATGCGATCAGACCACGGAACAGATCATCACCGAAGAGAATCCATACGATCAAGACCAAGGCGGGAACCATATCAAGAAGTATCAGACTCGGAAACGGCCGTCTCTCCTCGCACTCGTCGTCGCCGCCATATCAACCGCTCACCTACACCTCCACACAGAGGTTCAGTCATCCACGACGGTTACTACCCCCGTCCACGTCCTAGATCCAGCACAATCCCCCACCACCACCACACCAATTACACCTCCGACGACGAAGACATTCACCACAACAACCCCCGCCGATACCACCGCCGCGCACACTCCAACTCCCCTTCCCACCGTCATCACCCCCAATCCCGCCGGCCCTCCCTCAACCTCGCAACCCTCAAATCCTCCCCCAAAACCGCCTCCCTCCTCAAAGCCGCTTCCCGCGCCCTCGAAGCCGGCGCCGCCACCGCCCTCAAACTGCGCAAAGACTCGCCCTCCACACCCCTTTTCTCCGCCCAATCAGGCACCAAGATTGCAGCAGCTGCGCTAGGCGCCGCGGTCGTGGACGGGTTGATTGAGCATGAGCATAGGCGACACCCCAAGTTGATGCGGAAGGGCGGGTTGCGACATCATGTGGTTAAGCAGGTGGTGCAGAGGGGGGTGGCGGGGTTGGTGGGAGGGATTATTGAGGAGGGGTTGACCGGTGGTGGTGGTGGTGACCATGGGAAAGGGGATGGTGGGGATGAGGGGAGGGGAGGAAAGGGAAGGAGGAAGGAGAGTGTTAAGAGGGTGGCGAAGGGGATGGTTAGGGATTATGAGCGGTGGGAGAAGGGGGGTGGAAAGGGGGATGAGGGGAAGGGAAGTCACGGTGTGAAGGAAGAGAATGAGCGGGAGAATGAGAGAAAGGGTAACAGAGGAAGAAGGGGGAGCGAGAGAGGGAGGGATACCTCTACGGACGGAGAGGGAAGAAGGGAAAGGACGAGGGAGAGGGAGAGGGGAAGGGAGGGAAGTGTTCGTGGTAGGAGAAGATAGAAGTGATTTTTTCGCGGAAGTTGGTGGTTAATAGTAGCTCCACAAGTCGTAGTTGATGTTGCCGTTGAGAATACTTCAAATGACAAACCATAAACCTGATTCCGATCGGGAAGCTTGCCGATCAACATCCCCGTGAACAATCAGAAATGTGGAATACGACGAACCGAGGGGGTTAACGTACCCGAAACATGTGAAAAGTTGCTGATTACATGGATACCTATTTGAGCATTCCACTGGGACGGAACTGCTGAGAAGAAAGCGTCACTGGAAACTTCGCCTTCGTAGTCAGGTTGATGTCAACATATCAAATATGTGATCATTGTTACACAGCGGGCATTCAGCTACGCCGTCATTGAGTACATCTTCCTGCCATCCAAAACTCAACTAACATGCAAATCCAACCTTAGCATTGAGTCTGGCATGTGAAGCCTGCATGGAATGGCATGAAGCAAGAGCAATGTGCGTGTATGCAATGGTTATTGGTGGCTTCGTAGTATTCAGCTGAAGTACCTCATAGCAGAGTCAGATCTGAGACAAAATCACTAATAACCTTACAGCTGCAACGAATCGGATAAAGTTAGCGATGCGGGATCGACATGTTGATGCAAAAGGATAAGAAACTTTAAAGTATCATCGTCCCCCATTTTCACCTCAACGTGACAAATCGAGGTCGACCAAAATGCACAGAAGGCGCCATTGACACTCGACAATATTTCGGCCTGGACCAGCCGTCCCCCCCACACTCAGCTCGGAAACCGTTCCAGGCGAGCACCAATCTCACCTCATCCCATCGGACTTCCTCCAACGGATTCCCGGAGTACCGAGTTGTGATAGCCGAAAAGTGGAAGAAGAAAAGAAAAGTTGGATGATGCCTTCCGGTCAAAACATACAAAACACTGAATGCGCTCAACCATGGTTACCAATTCAGCTTGAGAAATACTTGTTCCTGCTTCCTCTTTTTTGAAGTTCCAACGAAGGAGTCCATCATCCGTCGTGGTTCCTACACTCTCTTCATTCCTCCTCCATCTCCCAGCGCGCCACTCAACTTTGGACTTGCAGCAATTAAAAATCAAAGTTATACACAAACCAACATAAAGAATTAGACGCAAGCAATTGCATTTTGAAACTATGGGTTCCTCAATGCAAGAATCAAAGCCCAAGATGACCCGGGTCCTAGGCCTCCACGGCTACGGCACCAGCGGTGACATCTTTCGATCACAAACAGGCAAGTTTTTCCCTCCTCCTCCTCCTCCTCCTCCTCCTCCTCATTCCCTTCCTCCTTCACCAACCTCACTAACACCACCATCATCAAACCACAGCCGCATTCCGCCTCAAACTCCCCAAAGAAACCTACACCTTCACCTTCCCCAACGCACCCCTCCCCTCGGCCCCGACCGTCGGCGTCGACAGCATTTGGAACCAAACCCCCAAGTTCTACGCCTGGTGGGCGGCTCAATCCTCCAACACCTCAGAGATCCGGGCCTCGCACGACCACCTCGAAGAAATCTTGGCTTCAGAAAAAGAACCCTTCGACCTCGTCATGGGTTTCTCCCAGGGCTGTTCCCTTATCATGTCCTACATCCTCTACCGGTACCAGGAACACTTGCTTACCCGACCGCCCGGAGAAAAATTCGAGTTGCCGTTCAAGGGGGTCATGTTCATCTGCGGTGGGCCGTCGTTGCCAGTCCTCCAAGATTTGGGCGTGAAGGTGAGCGTAAGGGCGTGGGATGTAAATAAAGCCACTGCTGCCTTGCTGCACAAGCGCACGGAGAAATTGAAGTTCAAGGCGGATAATCCTGACACGATTAAACGGGGCGAGGGGCTGTGGGATGAGGTGGGAGATTTGCTTCATGATCCGACGTCCAAGAGGAAGGTGGATCCGAGAGATGTGTTTGGGTTGGATTTTACGGACCAGAGTATGAGGAAGGCGGTGGGCGAGTTGGGAGAGATGGTGCCGACGGTGCATGTGTATGGTGGCAAGGATCCGAGGTGGCCGGCGAGCGTGCAATTGGCGCAGTTGTTTGAGGGTGGGATGAATGAAAGGTTTGATCATGGCGGTGGTCATGAGTTGCCGAGGACGACGGAGTGTTCGGTGATGGTGGCGGAGTTGATGGAGAAGTTGAGGAGGAGGGTTGAGGGCTTGGAGGGGGAGGAGGAGTTGAGGAATTAGGTTACTGTTTGTTCGGTCTCATTTTTGTTTTCGGTCTTGCTTTATATACTTATGATAGACGTGAAAAGGGGATGGTAGATGGTGGAAGGAATTATTGTTGGACAAGAAACGAAGAGAGAAAAACATATCATATCATAGATAGGAAAGCCTCAACTCCTAGTTAGCATGATAGCATAAAATGACTCTGTACCATATTGCCCACGTTCACTTTGCTTGTTCGCCATGTTCTATCTTGTCTATTCAAAAGACAACCTTCCAAACACTTCACCCAGTGCCTCTACCTCGATATAACGTCTAACTCCGGCCATGCCAATGACATTTTCAAGCCCGACACTTTTCCTGTCCATCCCATTTTCTACCAGAGCCAATAGTCTATGTAGTTCACCACCCATATCCCCAAACAACAAGATAACCATGCAGGCCAAGTAATTATGCAAAAAAAAATCTTTCAACCCCATGATATCTATACTCCGTCCCATGCTCAACTTTCTTCAAAGGTATTTGTACAAGGTATATGTCTGTTCATACAACACGTTTCGACTTGAGCTGCTCCGCAAACGCCTGCTCTCTCTTCGCCGTCTCCCTCATCTCCTCTTCCGTCATCTCTGACCAATTTTCCTCCCCATCATCTCTCTCAGCGTACCCTCCTTCCTCCGTCAGCACGTCCTCGGTCTCATTGAAGACGCTCTTCTCCAACTCCGAGTCCGCTCTGATCATGGTCTTGACAGCCTTAATGGTGAGCGGGCACTCCGCATTCACCCACTCCAGCTGCTTGGCTGCCTCCCTCTGCCAGTTGGCCAAGTTCTCCAAGTCCATGTACTTCTTGGCCATGATGATCAAGGTGTGCGAGATGGGTCTCGGGCGCTGCGGGAACGAGCCGAGACGACGGAGCTCGAGCGGCAGCTGGTTCTTCACGGCGGACCGCGCGCGGACCCGGTACCAGCCCGTCCAGTTGGGCATGAGGCGCGCCTCGCACTCGCCAAAGGCCTCGCGGTAGCGGTCCATGCGGGCAAGCGATTGCACGTAGTAGTTCCAGTTCTTGCTGTCGAGCTCGAAGCCGCGGCTGCGGACGTCCTTGACGAACTCCATGAGCCCGTCGGCGTCGTTCTCGTCGTAGAAGACGCGCTGCATCGTCTTGATGGGATCGCACAGGATCCACTTGTAGGGACCAACAAGATGCTGAGCTGGTGTTTCCGCGCCCTCAGCACTGGTCTCCCGTGGCTCCTCGGCGACTTCACCGAAGGCTTGTAATGTCGTCTTCCTGAGAATGTGGTTCCAAATCTCTCTGACCCGGTCGAACTTGCGCTCATGGTAGTCGGCAAGCATCATGTTGTTGAGCAGACGGATTGGCAGGTTGCTAGGCTCCTTTGCAGACGGGAACTGGGTGGTGTACAACTCCATGATCTCTTCGAGGGTGCCGAAATCCCGGATCTGTGTCAAGATGAACAAGATGTGGGCAAACTGGTTGACCACGGGGCGAGGAGCCTCATGCTGGCCCTTTCCAGTCTTTTGCAGGGTCTGTTTGAACAGGTTGATGGCCTTTGTAATGTAGTACTTTTGATCCTTCTGCCACCTCTGGTGACCGGGGAGCTGTTGCCATCTACCCAAGGCGTCAATGACTCGAGTGGTCCGCTCGGCCATCTCGGGTTCTTGGCGCTTGGACAAAATCTCGTTGAGTTTGAGGGCCATGTGTGGTTCACGACTGTGAATGAAGGAGGCCATAAGGAGAACGTAGTGTTCAGGCGCGGGCTTGAAAAGGTTATCCTTTTCGGAAGCCCGCAAAAGGTTCAGAGCGTGATGCGACTGTCTGCAGTACATCAAGCCGTACAAGAGATGGCTATAGGTCTCATTGTCGCTGGGAATCTTGTTCTCATGCATGTATTCCACGAGGTTGTACAACCCCTTGAGGTCTCGCCTCCTGGCATGGTGATTGAGAAGGGTGTTGAAGAGAACGGTGTACTTGCCGGGAAGTGTGCCCTTCTTCACCGTCTGCTTCACAATGACCTCGGCCTCACGGAATCGGTCATTCTGGCAGTAAGCTTCAATCAAGCTGTCCACCATTCCCACATCAGGCTTGATGCCGTCAGCCTTTGCGGCGTTGAAAAGCACCAGGGCAAATGAGAGATCACCACGCACGGCGGCCATGCCCATGACAGTTCCATAAGAATATGAGTCCGGCTTTCCAACCTCATCCAAACGCTCAAAGGCCTCGAGACAGCCACTGTAATCGGATGCTTTTGCGTAGGCATTGAGCAAGATGTTCCAATGAACAGTCTTTGGTTTACCCATACCCGCCTGCTCCAAACAGTTTTCTAGCACCTTGCGAGCCGCTTCAGGGTTGCCGTTGCGCGCGTGCACGTGCATCAGACTCGAGATGAGCGACATATCTCGGGCGGCTTCTGCTGGAAGATGCTTACGGTACTCGTTGGCCAGACGTGTTACCGACTTTGTATCACCACGGCCAGCATAGAATGCAAGGAACTTTTGATAAACTCGCTTCTCAAGAGCGTCGTAGCGGCTGTACCAATCCTTCAAGACGAGCTCCATGCCGCCAGCGTCGGTAGGATAAAATATGTCGAGCATGGCGCGCAACACCCAAATGCGAACCTTGACCTTGGGTAGTTGACGGTACTTCTTGTAAGCCTCCGCCGCAGCTCTGGTCTTGTCCTGTTCGATAGCCAGCTTGATGAAAGCCTCGTACGCTGATGAATCCGCAGCATGACGAAGAAGAACAACTGCGTCTGTGGGCGAAAATAAGCGTAGCGACTCGGTGGCAAGAACTTTGACGAAATCTGCGATCTCCGTATCGACTGCTAGTACCGGGTTGGGCGTGGACTCTGTATCGGCCGGAGACTTTGTTTTGGCCGACTTGGTCTTGGCGGGCTTGCTGGCCTTCTTCGCCGGCGCTTTTGGCGCAACAAACTCGACAAACTCGGCCAGCTTATCCCGAAAGCCGGGCACGGAAGCCAGTGTTTTGAACTCGACAGTAAGCGTTTCAGAGTCCTTGAAGCTGGTAAACAACTTCCAAATGTCCAAGGCCAGCTGCCACGAAGAGGTGTTGAAGGCGTGTGCCATGACATCATCAAGTCCTTGATGAAGACCTCTCTTCTTGAGGGCATCGGCAAATAGCATCTTTGCATTGTCCACGTCGTCCAAGACAAGTTCAGCCTTGATAGCAGCTTTGATTATGGGTTCCGTCCACCGGTCGACAGGCACCGTGGCGAACAGCTCGCGGATCCTCCAAGCATCAACCGACCGACCGGACTGCGCAAAGTTGGCCATGACGTCGCCCTTGAAATCCTCCTGCTCGTTGGGCTCGAGCTTGTTGTAAGCCGTCCATATCTGCTCGTGCATGGGACCGAACTCTGACGGCTCGAGAAGCTCCCGCAGTGCCCGAGGGCCTGATTTTCTGGAAACCTTTTGGGGCCTTCTGTCTTGTGTCATGCCACTCTCCTGCTCATTCCAGTACTGTTCGAAAAGGTCGGCGTTCATGAACGAGTCGTCCTCTAGCGGTTCCTTTTGCGGTTTTTGCGCAGCACCGGAGCTGTTATTGATGGCAGAACTGTATAATCGTGTCGCATTCCTGCGAGTCTTGTGCGCCGGTTCGAGAGATGGGAGTCGAATGGGGAGAATTTTTCGGAGGAGGGCGGCCGTTCCACTTGGGTACAGGAAGTCGAGCAAGAACATGGACGCCTTCATGGGCTCTATCCTGCTTTCTAGACTCATCGTCTGCAAACTACTCGGGGTCTGCGTCGGTGTCGGTGCCAGTGTCGAGTCTCGCAGGAGGGCATGGTAGGCATCGAGGAGTTCAAGGTCGGAGGCGCCATGTTGCCAGAAGGCTGTATGTAGTTGTCGCTGGCTCTTCAACGAGGTTCTGGCGACGGGGAGAACTCTCTGGAGGCTGCATGTTTCGAGGCTCGCCGCCGTCCTCTCCAGCATCGCGTTGGAATTCGGAGGCCCAGCCAGCTGGCGTAGTTAATGGATTAGTCGTGGGTGTTGGTCGTCTCTCTCGGGCATGTTCCGCTCTCGTTTGTTTGTTTCTCGCTCGTCTCGGCTTGTCTTCCGTGATGATGTCGAACTGGGAGAGCCAAGTAGTCGGCCCTGGGTGTTCCGGAACAGAGTCTTTGGGCGTTTGTGAGGGAGACAATAGCTCCAGAAAGCTAGGTCGTAGGATAGCTTCCGGATCGGGGTAAGAGAAAACAACGCTGTCGGGTTGCTCGGTCGCAATTCGCGGGACTAACAGCAAATACAAGACTTTGGCTGTTGCAGCACTGGACCAGCCAAAAATTTTGATCGCGATTCGACCAATTCACGGCGCGAAGTGGGGCTCCCGTCAAACCTACGACATGGCCGCCCGCGCCGTCCCAAAAGCTCCCGTCCCAGCAACGGGCAGAGACGGCGTGTGAGTGAGCTCTCCCGGCCCAGTGGAGCCCCCTATCTCAGATCTCATCGGGGGTGCCAATCACTGGAATTCGACTGCTGCCAGCTGTTCCATGCTGGCCCGACGCCCGGGGCTGAGAACTTTGGCTTCTCCTTCATGCGGGGCAATTGGGGAAGAGAGCTGTCCACGCCCCACACTTTCCAGGTTCAACCTCCACGTCGAGACTCGAGCCGCCAAACGTACAAGGAGGCCGTCTCTAGTATCACAACCCTGCCGCCAGTCAACACCTCAAACTCGCTACATACCACGGCATTGACCGAAGCTACCTGCCCTACGCCAAATTGCGCAACGGGTGCTTCATAATTCCTTTCTATAGGACCCCCTAGTTGCGACCGGAGCGCACCACCTAATCACACACACATACTCAACACCATGGATATCACAAAGTTCGTGGTATCCCACCGGGAGAACGCCCTCCTTTATGGCGACTATGCGACATACCGCGCCCAACTCTCTAGGAAGCTTCTCAACTCCCGCAAGAAGCTCAACATTGCGACCAAGAGCCGAGGCAAATTCCACCCCAAGGCCCAGATCACCGCTGAGCAGATCTCGGACAACCATGAGTACGACTCCCTGCTGTGCTTGTCGTGGTGGCTCAATGCTCGTCGGCCGTCCCACTAACCTCGCGTCTCTCCCAGGTACCTTCATCTCGCGCTTCTCACCGCCGAGCGTACATGGGCTCATGCCATGTCCATGAAGGCTTCCCACGCTGCTGATACCAAGGGCATGACCAGCAAGACCAGGTCACACATCGTTTCCAGACTCGAAAAGGGTGCCCGCACCGCCGAGAAGCTTGCAGATGCGCTTTCCCAGGACGCAGTCAGCGGCGCCAACCCCACCGACATCCTCGAAGCCCGCGCCTACGCCGCCTTGCTCAGGGGCGCCGCCAACTTTGAGAAGCAGAGCTGGGAGGACTGTATCGTCAGCTACGCGGTTGCCCGCATGATCTACAGTGCTCTCTCGACTTCCTCCAAGGGCGACATCTACAAGGACCTCCTTACCGATACCATCGACCCCTCGATCCGATACGCTGCGTACCAGGCCAAGATTCCTCGCACCCAACCGATTCCCTCGATTGCCAAAAAGGCGTTCGCTAAAGCCGACCATGACTTGGTGGACCGTGTCAAGGCTGTCAACCCCAGTGTTTTGGAGCAGGGCGATGTGGCCATGACGGGAGTCACTGGCGCTGAGGGAGCACCGACTACCATCACATGGCGCTCGAGGGAGGTAAAGATCGAGGACGCGTCTATTGCCGTTGCCTGGGCTTCGGTACAAACAGCAAAGGCCAAGCTGGACGAGAGGCTATCCTCTGCCAGCTCGCTGGCGCCCAAGGACAAGGCCGCCGCCTACGATGACATCTTGGCCGCGACCCAGGATGCTGTCGATGCGACAAAGCAGGCCATTGACGAGCTCCGCGGAGAGGGTGTCACACAGAGCGACCCTCGCATGCAGAGCCTGCAGATCACAAGGACGGCTGTCAACTTTGAGATGATCAGCTGGCGCATTGGCCGCAACAGGGTGCTCGCCGGCGAGCTTGACGGTGCGCGCGCCACCTTTGAGGACCTGTCCAAGAGGAAAAAGAAGGCCCAGGAAGTTGAGCAGGCGTCAGAGAGGCCCAAGGAGGAGGCTCCCGGCCGTCAGATTGCCAAGCTAAAAGAGAAGGTGGTCCTGTATGATGGCACGCTTCAGAGTTTGGAGACCATCACAGAGTTGCCTGGTGTTGCGAACGACCAGGAGCTCTCCACTCGTCTGCAAGCCACTTCGCAATACTTTACTGCTCTCAAGTATGTTTTTCTCCATTTCCCCCCTCCCAAATTTCTTTTGCTTACCCATAACTAACACCCCTAACCCCCCAGGTCCCTAGCAATCGCCCGCTCCCACTCCCTAGCCCACAAGGACGCCAACGCTCTCGCCCTCATCCAACACGCCCTCACCCAAACCGAGTCCGCCCTGCCCATCCTTTCTTCCACCTCCGAAGAATCCTCGCCAGCCCGCAACATCCTCGTCTCTGCCGCCGACATCCAAACCCTGCACTCCCTCCTCAACGGCGAGCTCCAGCGTGCCCGCGCCCTGGTGGAGATTAGCGAGCACAACAAGAACAAGAAGCCTCAGCCTGGTAGCAGCAACGGTAAACCCCTAATCGGCCAACTAGCCAATTACCCCTCCAGCGGCCAGGTCAACCTGGAGAACATTGTTGTGTATCCGCCTAGACTGGAGGCGATCCCTGTCAAGCCTATTTTCTTGGATGTGGCGTGGAATTATATTGATTATCCTGAGAAGCAGCAGCAGCAGCAGCAGCAGCAGGAGAAGGGTAACAAGGTTGAGCAGCAGAGGGCGGAGGAACAGCAGACTCAGGAGGAGGAGGAGAAGCCGAAGAAGAGGGGTTGGTTTGGGTTTGGGCGGTAAAATGTGTACATGGAATTGTATTACAGGTGGCACGTATGTGAAGACATATTGTTTGGTTGGTTGGTTAAAAATATAATGATGGTTATTTGGAAGCCTTTGGTAGTGAACTTTTTACACATGTGTTTCTCGTCGCAGTGCTCAGTGATCCGATCTGTCAAGTCTCGCACACTTGGGTTCGGCGGTGTCTTTCCCGCCGCTATGACAATCTTTGCCGAGGACATGCGAGCTTGCTTTTATTTACCTGCTGTTCACGCGGCAACAGGCTATCAGCTATGGTCGTTGGCAACTGAATGACGTAGAAAATACATTGAGGTGTCCCCTTGGGCCGTCGTGTCCATATTGCCTTGGGATTACTCCACCCATTTGATTGTGTAAGGTCCGATAGCTTATTTCACTCATGAATCGACAAAGTAATTGTCCATACAACAGTGGCCTGCTGTCGACACACGATCACGCACAGCTGACACGGCACACGGTTAAGATGGGACGAGAGAACAAGTTTGGTAAATGCTTGCTATTCAATTCATTCCAATCATGAGGGGAGAGAGTGATTATGTCGAACTTTGTTGTCCGTTGTGGTGCATCGTATACAATGACATGATATATACATACACGCCCCCCCCCCCCACCTTTTCCAGCACCTTGCTGCTTTACCCTCCCGTTGCCATGCAAACAAACCTAACCCATTTCGCATCTCATCGCATCATTTTGTAGGATGGAAAGATATCGTGTAGATGAAGATTTTTATTTGTAACCCCAGAAAACGCAGGAAGTTTTGATGCTCAATAACGCCTTCCGCCCTCTGCGGTATTAAACACAGGATCCAGCATGGTAGACCTCAAAGAGAAACATGACATATGAGTACAAGGGAGAAATACACAGTGGAGATCATTCCGCTCCAACCAAGCTTACTTAGACACCGGGGAGAAAGAAGTATGTGGGTATAGTGAGAAAACGTGAAAAGGAAAACCTAAAACTGGTGGGCTTCAGATTTACTCCTTCTTCTCGCCCTCAGTGTTCTGCTGCTGCTGCTGCTGCTCGCCAGACTCAGCACGGGCCTTGTGCATCTTGTCGAAGAGGTTCAAGCTGGCAACCTGGAGGTCGTCGATCTTCTCCTTGAGGGCATCGGCAGAGATGGTCTGCTCGCCAGACTGGCTCTTGGCGATGAACTCGCGGAGGCTGGTGATCTTCTCACGGATAGCATCAGCCTCGGTCTTGTCGAGGCGGTCAGCGTACTCATTGAGAGCCTTCTCAGTGTCGTTAAGAACGCCATCGGCCTTGTTGGCGGCCTCGATGGCAGCCTTGCGCTCCTTGTCCTGCTCGGCATACTTCTCGGAGTCCTCAACCATCTGCTGGATCTCAGACTCGGAGAGACCGGAGCCGGAGGCAATGGTGATGGACTGGTCCTTGTTGGTGGACTTGTCCTTGGCGTGGACGTGGACGATGGAATCGGCGTCAATGTCGAAGGTGACCTCGATCTGGGGAACACCACGGTGGGCAGGGGGGATACCAACAAGCTGGAAGTTGCCGAGCATCTTGTTGTCCTTGACGAGCTCACGCTCACCCTGGAAGACCTTGATCTCGACAGCGGTCTGGAAGTCGGCAGCGGTGGAGAAGACCTGGGACTTCTTGGTGGGGATGGTGGTGTTGCGGTTGATCAGACGAGTGAAGACACCGCCGAGGGTCTCGATACCGAGGGAGAGGGGAGTGACATCGAGGAGGAGAAGGTCCTTGACCTCACCGGAGAGGACGGCACCCTGGATGGCAGCACCGATGGCAACAGCCTCATCGGGGTTGACCGACTTGGCGGGGTCACGGCCGAAGATGCTCTTGACGGACTCGGCAACCTTGGGCATACGAGTCATACCACCGACGAGGATGACCTCCTGGATGTCCTTGGCCTGGAGGTTGGCATCCTTCAGGGCCTTGCGGACGGGCTCAATGGTGCGCTGGATGAGGGGATCCATCATGGCCTCGAGCTGAGCACGGGTGAGCTTCTGGTTGATGTGCTTGGGGCCGGAGGAATCGGCAGTGATGAAGGGAAGGTTGATGTCGGTCTGGAGGGAAGAAGAAAGCTCGATCTTGGCCTTCTCGGCGGCCTCACGGATACGCTGGATGGCCATGCGGTCGCCGGAGAGGTCAATGCCGGAGTCCTTCTTGAACTGCTGAACGAGGTGGCGGACGAGGTGGATATCGAAATCCTCACCACCAAGATGGGTATCACCGTTGGTGGACTTGACCTCGAAGACACCGTTCTGGATCTCGAGGACGGAGATATCGAAGGTACCACCACCAAGATCGTAGACGGCGACAACGCGGTCCTGCTCCTTCTCGAGACCATAGGCAAGAGCGGCGGCAGTGGGCTCGTTAACGACACGGAGGACGTTGAGGCCGGCAATCTGACCAGCATCCTTGGTGGCCTGACGCTGAGAGTCGTTGAAGTAGGCGGGGACGGTAACGACGGCGTTCTTGACGGGCTTGCTGAGGAAAGCCTCGGCGGTCTCCTTCATCTTCTGGAGGATGAAACCACCAATCTGGGAAGGAGAGTACCTCTGGCCACGGGCCTCAACCCAGGCATCACCGTTGGTGTGCTGGACGATCTTGTAGGGAACCTCCTTGATGTCGCGCTGGACCTCGGGGTCGGTGAACTTGCGGCCGATGAGACGCTTGGTGGCGAAGAGGGTGTTCTCGGGGTTGACGACGGCCTGACGCTTGGCGGCAACACCAACGAGGCGCTCACCATCCTCAGCGAAGGCGACGACGGAGGGGGTGGTACGGGCACCCTCGGCGTTCTCGATAATGCGAGGGGTCTTGCCCTCCATGATGGCAACGGCAGAGTTGGTGGTACCTGGGGGGCTTCAGTTAGCCATGGCCAAGTAGATGGCTCTCGTGATGCTACATACCAAGATCGATACCGATGACGGAACCAGTGACCTTTCCGTTTCCTTCCGTTGACTCGAAGCGCGCGAAGGCGGGGGTCATGGGCTTCCTGAGCATACCCGCGGCGCGGGTAGCAATAGAGGCCTTGGGCAGCTGTGGTGAGAGGGGGATGTGTCAGCCATTGTCATTGTTGAAGGTATTCATGAATACGGAACGCGCCATTATCGCGACTGGAAGTGAGGGGAAAGTGGAAGCGGCGGATGCTGCAAGTGCAAGTACAAGTGCAGGCTCGGTATATACTTACAGCCCTGGTAAGCCTTGTGGACATCATCTTGCGTATGTGACTCTAAATTAAAAACGAAAAATAACCCCTTGGAAAAACAGACAGGGCCGGGAATCAACAGCAAGCAGACGGGGAAAAAGGTGATGGTGGAGGAGAGGGTGGTTATGAATGAGGATTCGTGAACGGAGAGCGGAGGCCGAGGAGGAGCTGGTCAAGCTCTTTTGTACTGCGAGGGAAAAAATTCAACAACCCGGTCATCGAAGGCGTTGGAAATTTTGCTCGGCTGCTCTCAGCGCCCACACGGCCAGTGACTGGATCAAGAACTCCAGTGGGAGCTCCAGTGGCACCGCGGGGGGGCCACTTTCCACCCACTGAGAGCAGCCGCATGCACGGTAAGTGGGGCGCCGAGCGAGCTCCGCACGGGCCACCCCGTCAATTGTCGCAATGTTTGGCACTGGCGGGCGAAGGCGGGGAGCCTAGCTCTGAACTCCCGTCTTCCTCCTTCGACCCGTTTCCTCCGTCCACCGAGAACTCCGAGCGGCCGTCGACTACCACCCTCGAGATTCCCGTCTTTCTTGAACTTTGCGACGGCACGTGACTCCCATTCTAAGTGCTGGCCGGCTGCGGTTTGATAATGAGAATGGGTGAGGGGAGGGGAAGGCGGGCTCGGGCGGGTATGCGTAACGATGGCCTGTGACGGCATCGGGGGAGTGGATGCGCTGCTTGATTACCTACCACGGTTACGTATTGCGCGCTACTTTGAGATGTGTAAAGTAGAGGTATATATCTTGATGTCTCACTCCAATTCCTGAGACTCCATGCCATAGATGTTGTCTATTCCTAAGACTACTCAGTGCGCGCCAAATCATGTCTGCCGTTGCGCGCATCGATGAATCGCACGGCCAAACATCAAACTCGCATGTATCCGATGATGTACCTGGCTGGCCATGGAGGTACTTGAAGAGTGGAGGACCCCGGTTTTGAGGTATCTTTAACTTATCAGCCTAGGTTAACTACTCTTTCATCTCAAGCTTACCGCTACTTATTATCAACAAACCCAAATTTTACTTTTGGACTTTCTTTAACTGCACAAGTTTAGCCTAGTCTTTTTCGTTTGGCACTGCATTGTGTTGTTGTCATCCCGCTGTAAGTGGGTGGCGAGCTTAGGATAAGGTAGGTATGGGAAAGGGACAGAAAGCAATGACGAACAGGTCGGACGGGCCTCTCCTATCATTCTCCTAGACAACCAACATGTTCACTTCCTTCCATTGACTTTTTAATTCTAAATTCTACATTTTAATCCGGTTTAGCCACATCAGCATACAGTGCTTCTCTCTCATTGTCTCCAATCCCGACCAAGATACACAACCTCCCCGCTGCCAGCATTCGAGTTCCCACGCGATCCTTCTTGACATCACCTCCCTCGACACCGAACCGACAACAGCACGGAATTGTGCATGGTCATCGCAAACTGATCTGTTTGGAATTGCCAAGACTTTCGCACAATGACTGTCAAGGACGATGTGTAAGCTGATGCCCGAGTCTATTCCGCGAGTTGCACCCGGTGCCCCCAAACCACCATCCCCGGGAATTGCCATCACTTTCAATTATTTTGCTGACACAAGATTTGATCTCGCTTCTAGTTACCATGCGACCGAACACTTGATCCTCCCCAAGCCTCGACGCCGCTATCGCACCAGTGTCCATCCTAGGTACGTCCTGGGTTCATCCCCATGCCGACACGCCAACGTGGCACCCGGCAGCTAATATCAGAATTGTAGTCACTGGCAGTTGCGCTCCATGGTGGGCGTCGAGGACAACGACCTAGTCTATTTTCCCGGAGGAAGGGACAACACCGAGGTCCAGAGACTCAACATCACGACGCAGGAGATCGAAACCATCAAGCGCCTTCCTTTCCAGCCTAGGTGTCTTGTTGCGCGGAATGGGTGGATCTGCTGTGGTGGCGAGACGGGCGAGTTTACCGCGATACATGTCCGCGAAAGAAGCCCTCCGAACGATGCCAATGCGACGGATTCGGACGACCAGGTTCCCGGTCAGGAGCTACTGGACGAACTCAGTCATGACCTGGACGACGAGGACTCGGTAGAGGTCGCGCGGGCGCTAGCTCGAGCCCAGATCATAACTGCTGCGCGAGGCAATGCCAACAACGATAACAAGAACCTGTCTGTCACAAGCAAAAAGTTTGGCAAACAGCGCGTCAACTGCATCACTTTGTGGTTTCCGCCAACCCTGGTACCCGCTGCCGCAGGCGCATACAACGAACCAGTTGCCGTTCTTTCAAACAATGACAATTCCGTTTCTTGTGTTAGTTTGTGGGAAGAGGAGGCCTTGGACGAGATCACATACCCAGACTGTGTCAACCGTGCTGTCATCTCCCCCGACGGCCGGCTCCTCATCGCCATCAGCGACGACCCTTATCTATACGTACACGAGAGAGTTGAGAAGGAGGAGCCGTGGATGAATAGTTACCGTCTCTCCCATCGAACACACAAATGGGTTCCGTTGCGTAAAGTTCCCTTGGAGAGTCAAAGCAAAGATGATCGGTCAGAAAATAGGTATGTGTGCCATCTTTATTTGCCGTTTGCCATGTTTGCGCAACACCCTAACACCGTACTAGGGGGAGTTTCGCGGCATGCTTTTCCAGTACAGGGAGTTATCTCGCTGTCGGGACTCAATATGGGATTATTTCCGTCTTCGATGTCGCGGCCTTCTCCGTCTCTGGATTAGATCCTCTCATAACGACCTTCGGCTCGTCAAGGCCACATGCTGAGCTGGGCGCCATCCGTGACATGGCCTTTGCTCCCGGGTCCACGGACCTCCTAGCATGGACTGAAGATCGTGGCCATGTCGGTGTCGCCGACCTCCGAACCGGTTTTCTCTCACGCCAGATTCTGGACCTGGACAAACGAGACGACTACGACCACGTCACCATATCCGATAGAAGCGCTATTGACCCTCGCCTTCTCCTCCTCGCAGCAGCCCGCAGCGATGACAATGAGGCCTCAGCATCCGCTTCACCACCGCCTCGCTTGCGCGGTGTCGATCTTCTAGCAGCCCTGGAAGCTCGACGGGAACGCTCAAATAGAGAGCATTGGGATTCGCTAGAGTCATCTTCGTTCACTCCTCGTGAACTGGAGGTACTTGACGCGATTCGGGCAGAACGGAGACAGCGAGATGCCGCCACCTCGGGCGGAGGAGGAACCGCAACCGAAAGAAGAACTAATACTTCGATCTGGCGTGATGACCCATTATCCCGCTCAGGCGGAGCAGGAGCAGGAGACGCCCAGCGGTCGTCTGGGAGTAGCGAGCAGTCCCGCGAGCGTAGCAGTGGCTTGAGAAACACTCGTGAAACCAGGGACCTAGCTACCTACCGTGAGTACGCAGACTTACTCACCGGCGTCCCTCCTCGCGCAGCTACATCGCTACGAGCATCCGCCAGCACCAGCGGTGCAACCGGTGGTAGTAGTGGTCGTGATGGGCGAAACATGCGAGCAAGCATAGCCGCATTACGGGAAGCAGCTGACGAAGCTACCGCCGCCGATCATCTTCGCGTCATCTCTGCTATGGCTAGTATAGACAGAGGAGGAGACCGAGGAGACCGAACGTACCCACCTACCCGGCCCGCTGGTACCGCTGGTGTCAGCGGCGGTACCACCAGCAATACCAATAATAATAACCAAACCCAGACTGCCTCAGACGCAGCAGCAGAGAGGCGAGCCCTCACCCTCTCCTCGCGCATCATGGCGAACCCAAGCTTATTGTCTCCCACCAGCAGAAACACCACATCCAACACAAGCACCAGCAATGTCAGTGCTGCCGCCACCCTGCAACAGCTTTACTACACCCTCCACCTCGAAGATACCCTACCGTTCGACAGCTTCAGCAGGACGCTCCCCGATCTCGACTCCACCCGCAGGCTGCGCGGCGCCCATGCTTCGCTGCGCGAGTGGGATGATCACCCGACTAGACGGGCGTTTGGGGCGCTGTATATGAGTAGACGGGAGCCGGATCCGCATGATACGGCGGGGTTGTGTTGGAGTGAGGATGGGAGGGTTTTGTAAGTTCTTTATCTCGCCTTTTGTTCCGCCGTCTTAGTCTTGCATATGTTTTTGGTGGTGCTAACGTCATTGGGTTTGGTTATCACAGGTTCGTCGGCGCTGAAGACGGGATTTACGAGTTCCATGTAAATCTCTTGCAGAGGAGTTTGTTTCCTAGTTTGGATTATCGTTAGTTTTTTCTTTCTGCCACTGTCAGTCACACTGGGAAGAACACTGGGATGGACGATTGTTTGAGTTTGATGTTGAGGTTTTCGGGTTATCAGGTCATTCAAGTAAAACATATGACGTACCTTGCTTGACTGTTTTTGGCGTTTGGTCTGGGTTCAATGATGGACGGGAACGGGGCGTTTTTAGGCACACAAGTTGCGACTAGTCAACCTGTTTGGGGTGAACACGAACATAGGTGGTACCTCTTTATAACAACGAACGAACGGACATGGGACGTGGGACATGGGCGCAGTGGAAAGAGTGTCTCTTGCTCTTCGCTGAAATGATGATGGACTATCAATACGGCGACGAACGGGAAACCTTGAAAGTAATGAGGATGTTTGAGGTTGGGCTTGGGTTGATGGCGGCTACAAATTGATGAGGCAGCGGATAGTTAGGTTACCAAAAAGTAAACCGAGTTGATGATTCTTGTATGGTGTTATCCAAAAGTAGTTGTTAACTCCTGAAGAGGAATTGAATCCTTATATCCCTGCTTATCTTGACTTCTCTTGATGAGAATGTTCTAACGTTGTCGACTGTCAACAAATTCTTTTACCAGCTGGCATGATATTACTGTCATTACCTATCACTTTAAGTGCATCATGATAAAAGACATGGATAATACGAATAACATTACGGGTTTGCGATGTCCCGATATTAAGAAAGGCTATGTATGTATGCATCTCCCGTCCTCGATTCTATCTTTCCATTCCATCCATTCCTTTCATAGAACTTTCCACCTCCTTCACAGCACTAACCCCCAATGCCCACCCGTAAAGCACAAGAGGGAGGTATTATCCACCAGAAACGCCTGTAAGCCACCAACCATGTCCTGTCCTGTCCCCGAAATAACAAACTGTTCGTCTCCCTCTTTGTTTGTGGATACTCCATAGGTTCCGTTCACATTCTTGAAGTCCCTGATAAACAGGCTTTGTGCCAGTTTGGAGATCCGAGGCCCGACATAATGCCCGAAACGCCGTTATCATAAAAGCATCGTTCCTTCGTTTGAGGCATACCCGTGAGAAAACAGATAAGAAAGATCTCAAGTCGAGAGCTGAACACTCTCTGAGAACTTTCTTCCGTCACTCAGCAATTGCTTCCTCCTGGTGCTGCTGCGCAGGGGCATTCATCTTGGGACGTTCTACATCTGAAATAGACGTCGACCGATGAAGACTCGAAGCGTGAGTAGGTTCGTGAGTGATAGCGACGTCTTTTCCTGATGACTCGGCTAGTTGACGTTCTGCACAGCCAGTTGTTAGCAAGGATGATTCTTCTTCCAGGTCACATTCTATAGGTCGGCGTGGGGAAACTTACCCAGTTCACGAATACGATGCCTCAACATCTGATTCTCCCTCACGAGCATCTGCGTCTCCGCCTGATAAAAGGCACTCTCATCCCTTCCGCCCAGGGCCCACTGGTCCATACTGTCTGCACTAATCGATGTGGCGCGCACCCTAGGCGAAGCGCCTCTGCTCGGCGTTCTGGACCGAGCCTTGTTGAGGTCATTGCTGCTGCGGGGGAAGTCGAACGAGCCGCGGGGGTGGGGCATGTAGCCCGGTGACTTGGGGATAGATGTTCCAGGAACTCCTCCCATCTGTGGTGTTGAGATAGGGGTATCCCGCCCGGAGTTGTCGTCGCTGACGGCCCCGGATGAGGACTGCTGGCGCTGAAGCTGGGATTGTAACCTCCGGATTTCACTGAGCAGGCGGTTCACCTGGTACTCCTGCTCGTTCTCAAGCTCCTGGTGAAGCTCTCCGAGGCTAGGAGCCCGGCTGTGCTGCTGGGGGCGGCCGGGGATGGGCTGGGGGGAGCTGACGGATGAAGGCTTGGAGCTGTCCGAAATCATTTCGCCAGGAGCTGGTATCGAGGGGTCGTTCATCTGGAGGTTCATGAGGACTTGTGATTGGCGACGACCGGCGCTGGGAATCTTGGGGGCCTGAGATGCAGAAAGAGGGCTGATGGAAGAGCCTAGATAGGCAGCAAGTGTCAGCAGGGTGATTTCAGAGTCATAGTTGGGCGTTGACTCACTAACCTCGTAGTGAATTCTTGCGCTGAAGACCGGCGTTGAGGGTAGCTGCGGCCTGGAGGGATACAGAGCCTGACCTGGGGGACGGCGAGGGGGATGCCTCCCTATTCTGGCCCAGAGGGGAATGGGTGCGGATTGACGACGACATGCTGGTACGTTTAGGTATCTCGAGGTTTGGTGTTGACGAAGAGGGGGAAAGAGAAGTGTCTCCCATGTTCGTGTCGGAGCTCGTCTGGTTAATAGCTAGGCTAAGCTATTGGAGGTATAGAGGTATCGGGTCGCGTCGGCAAACGGAGGCGGCCAGGTGCAAGGGCAAGGGCAGTCTGTGACTCTGAGCAATCGAGGTATGCTTGGTTCGGATCAAACAGATGGGCCGGTGGATTAGTTGCAGGATGCCATTAACGGAGTTGAGAAGCAAGTCGGAGTCTCGAGACCGCGGAGAGGGTGTTCAGATGGCGAGCGCAACACGTCTGGAAGTGAGTGCCTGGCCAGTTGCACGTCACAAACACGAAACACAGACGAGACGGGAGACGGAGAACCAGTGGGGAGATCTTTAGGTAATATGGGACGTTGCGATGTTAAAGAGGAGAAAAGAGGACAATGGTAGAGGTGATAAGATGGTCTAGAATCTTGATTCCACCCAGGGTTCCTTTTTAAAAGGTTTAGAACGGCCCATGATGGCCCGACAATCTTAAAGCCGTTTCCATGTGTGGAAGGTACTACGATGCTCCAGCTGTTTGGATGCAAGAAATCCATGCTTGGCGTTGTCGAAGGTTCGCTGCAGCTGCTTCGTCTTCCATGCCACCCGGCGGCTGAAAACAGCCAAAATAACGTCCACGGGGCGCGTGATAGCAGTTGTAGCCACCTGTAGCTTTTGTCGCACAGGCCACAAGACCCTGCGACCATTTTCTCAGGATCCCCATTCAAGATCTGACTGAACAGGCAAGAGTCGAACTTGTTGAGATATATGCAAAACGAAGCAACCTCTTTGTTTGGGTCAAAGTCAGGTTCGTGACCTCTTTGAGGCGTCGGGGGCGTCTAATACAGCCGCGCTACTCGGCGAAACCCGCAGTTTACCCAAACATCAACCTTAAAAGCGATTTATGCTAGCCATCTGTAGAGTGACGCTCGATACTTGATATAACACAACTGCCCCTGGTCTCCCCGGAACCAGTTCGAATGTCTT
This sequence comes from Neurospora sp. FGSC 26628, assembly GCA_009805345.1. Lineage (NCBI taxonomy): Eukaryota > Fungi > Ascomycota > Sordariomycetes > Sordariales > Sordariaceae > Neurospora > Neurospora sp. FGSC 26628. The sequence continues at coordinate 71,837 of RAOO01000120.1, forward strand.
GAGAACATGTCCAATGGCGACGGGATATCCCATTGGGGTCCCAACATGTGCTGTCCGAGACAAGGGCAGCATCACGAGAGAACATGACTGATATCAAGGTCAGGTGCTCTTAGCAACCATAATCGTTACCGAGGTGGTGGAACTTCTCTTTCACACCTGAACAATGCTTGGGCAAGCCGATCGCGTTTCGTCGGAACCCCGAGACTCTTCTTTTCTACGATCGGTCAAATCCGCCGAAGCATCGACGTTGGCGAGGAAATACGGAAGCAAGCTGACGGAAAAACATAAAGAAACCTTGGCACGTGAAGTTGAGTATTCTGACTTGATGTAAGTGAGGTTATGTTCTGATACTGAAATATGCTCGATGACAGCACTGAGCAGCACTGGTAGACCTTGTAGATGCGGGAATGCCCGGCCGCCGCATCTCGGATTCCCCACTCTGGTGACCTGGTCCGGACAGACCCGACCTCCGACGGCGGTGACCCGACTTCGGACTTATGCGTACGACCGCCGCAACCTGTCTCCGCAAAGGCCCGTGACTTACTCCAACAAGCCTACAATAACAGCTACCGGCACACAACTCTCACCATGTCACTCGTCCTCACACAAAAAGGTCGACTCGCGGCAATACGAAATGCAATTACGTCATCAGCCATCTCCATAACACGGCCCAGTCACCATGCCAGTTCCCGTCCCTTCTCTCACACCTCCGCCTCTCACGCCGACTTCACCCACGCCGTGATAGGCGGCGGGGTAGTCGGCCTCGCCATCGCGCAACAACTAGCCCGGCGCTCCTCCTCACCCTCCACCCTCCTCCTGGAGCGCCACCCGGCCGTCGGCACCGAGACCTCGTCACGCAACAGCGAAGTGATCCACGCGGGCATCTACTACGGCGCGGGAACTCTCAAGACGGAGCTCTGCATCCGGGGCAAAAACCTTTTGTATGAGCTCTGCGAGAAGCACTCGGTCCCCCACAAGCGCGTCGGCAAATGGATCGTCGCGCAGAACCAGGCCCAGCGCGAGGCGCTCCAGCGCATCCACGACTTCTGCGTCCACGAAATCAACGTGCCCGTGCGCTGGGTGTCGCGCGAGGAAGCGCAGCGTCGCGAGCCGGCGGTGCGGGCTGAGGCTGGCATCTTGGAGTCTCCGACGACGGGTATTGTTGATTCTCACGCGTTGATGGTCTGTCTCCAGGGCCGGCTCGAGGAAGCAGGCGGGACAGTGGCGCTCGCCAGCGCCGTTACGGCCATTCGGCCCGTTGGCGGCGGTGCCAATGCCAACGGAAAGGAAGGCTGGGAACTCACAGTCCGCGACACCACCACCGGTGAATCCTCCACCATCACCACCTCAACAATCATCAACTCCGCCGGCCTCGGCGCTGTCGACATCCACAACATGATTGTGCCCCCCTCGCAACACAAACAAATGTTCTACGCAAAAGGGAATTACTTCTCCTACCCCTCCTCCTCGCCCAAAGTCTCAACCCTCATCTACCCCGCCCCCGAACCGGGCGCGGGCGGGTTGGGCACGCACCTGACCCTCGACCTGGCGGGCAGGATCAAGTTCGGTCCGGACGTGGAGTGGGTTGATTCCCCCCAAGACTTGGCTGTCAACTCGGCTAGGCTGCCAGAGGCGATCGAAGCAGTCAAAAAGTACCTGCCGGACTTGGACGAGACGCAACTGCAGCCGGATTATGCGGGGATAAGGCCGAAGCTGGGGAAGGCGGGGGCGGTGGCGCAGGGGAAGGGGTTTGTGGACTTTGTGATTAGGAAGGAGGAGGGGTATGAGGGATGGGTGAACTTGTTGAATATTGAGAGTCCGGGGTTGACGAGCTCGTTGGCTATTGCGGAGAAGGTGGAGGGGTTGTTGTATGGGTGAGTTGGTGAGTGGGTGAGGTGAGGTCTACCGGTCGGGTAGGTAGGTGTGTCGTTCCGTGCCTTTGGGAACTTGGATGTTCCGTCTGATGAGAGACGTGATATGTTATGGTGACGACGTGAGGACGAACGAGGCGTTCATCACTCCTCCTCCTGAATCCAGGACGGCATTATCTCTGCGCTTGGAATGCTTGGGCTCTGCCAACAACGTGCCCACATTTCCTTCTGGTCCGTCCAGGTCTCTTCTATTCACAAAAGTACATATGCCACTATAACGTCGCTCGCCTTATATAACCAAAGCTGCCCAACACAATAAGCTCACAAGGCTTTTAGCCGCGGTTTACCTCATGAGGCTCCTGATTCCTTCGAGAATTTATTCCTCGCGCGAACCCCTCCATTATTCGGTTTCGAAGTGCCGAATGGTTGTTAGATTACAGCTTCTTTTTCTTATCCGTTTCGAAGCGACCTCAAGATAGAGAGCTTCCCTATACTAGCATATTCTTGGTTCTTACCACGCCCCACATTCTCGAATCTCTCGTCTCCTGTCGAACAGACCAAGCTCAAAGCTCTCGGGCACGACCCAATCCGAAAACCGAATTCAAGGTGGACCGATGTGGACACCCGACTCGAATGCAACCGGCCGATCTCCCGGACCCCGGCTCGCCCGACCCCTCCGATACGGCCTTGGCATTGACCCTCTCAGTCGGGGTTCGGAGCTTTGCACCCGGACGGACTCCACTTTCGGCCGTTTTATTTTGGTTAGGTCAAAAGACACTACAGTTTCTTGCTTCACTCACACGTGCGGAAGCCTTTCCATGTTCTCTTTTTACACGAGAACGAACCTTTGTGATCTGTGTTCTCGTTTTTGTCCACCATCACTTCTACCCAAGTGCACCGTTGCTTATGCCGTGGCCGTGGTTACTTGTGGCTACCTGTGGCCCACTCCCGCCGGCACACGTGTAGCTGATGCCGATCATCGCCGCAAGTACCCCGCACGCTAGGAGATACCGACGGAAAATGCAAAGGGCCCAAGGGACCCGAACTGATGAAGCTGAGCTGGAGCTAGAGCTGGGAAGGGGGTGAGAGTCATCAATTGTAAAGGGTGCTGAGGGTGGGTAAGTGCTTTACGCTTGTGTTTGGTGTTTGGTGTTTCTTGGTGTGCTGTTGGTTCCAACTAGACGGGCGGTGACACATCGAGGACTCACTTTGTAGGGTGGTTGTAAGTGGGCATGGGGTCACGCTCTCTCTCTTCGTCCCTGAAATTCTGTGTGACGGTTCCGTTCAGGGCTTGCGAGTGTGGCGGTCCGGTACATAATGTACCGTCCCAATGGCACGGGATAGGTAATCATCCAATATGGGATTTCCCGTCTCGAGGCGCTGAGGAGTCTGTTGGGAGAAATTGTAGGGTATTGGGGGATGGGGAATGGGAGGACAAACCCCTCATTTTTGGTGATACAAATATTTCGGCCGTCATACTCCCTCTCTGCATTGCAGCTTGCTTGGGCGAGTCGAGATGCTGGTAGGTCATCTTGACGGGATGCGGTGGTACGCATATCAATAAGGTGGTTTCTGTTTCTCAATAGGATGAACCAGATGAGATGTTGGGAGTCATCGAATCAACGGGAGGTGCTGATGGCTGCCCGGAACGGGAAGAAGAATGCGCTAATGCAGGAACGATTTACGAGTTGTGAAGAGGGGTGGCATCCCGAACATAATTACATGTTTAGTGTACCTGCTGTTGGTGTTAGTAGTGAGATAGTGACAGATTGTTGGTGTTGGCGATGCTTGGATAGCCCAGCATCCCAAGGACTCTTTGCATGATGGTGTTGGAAGTTGGAAACTCGCAAACTACGCGTGTTTGGAGTTGAATCCGGTCAAGTAGGAGATCTCTCTACCTGTGAAGCTCCCACCCGCCAAAACTGCAGCCATCCGATGGAAAGCAGCAGAGAAGTTTCAACGAGATGGGGAGAAGCCGTGCCGTTATACATGATTTGCCCGCCCTGAACGCCTCCGTCGGCTTGCCATGAGGAGATGACCCTGCGTGGCTTGGGAGGAACTGCTATTTTCATCGCCCTTACGGACGTACCGCGTGCGCACGAGAAGTTGGAGGTCTGAGAAGCTGATGTGCAGCAGATGTTGGAAGGGTGGTGGCATCATCTGTGTAACTCTGGGAGGGTGGTGGTCGAATCATGATGCGCCAAAGAAACGTGGGATGACTTTGTTTTTCCAGTTTGGTGGTACAACGTTCAATAATCGGGGATTTTTGTCTTGCAACTGGGAAGATGCTTGTGTTGGCCGGTGGTTTGGAGTTGGTGATGGTTGGTCTGGATGCGACTGCTTATCACCCACAGCCCCAGAGTTTCCCCTTCAGCAGCAGGTGTTCATCCGAACAATGTAGCGGCTAGTTGGTGTCTAGATTGCGTACTGTTCCATGCTTTTGAAAACATGGCGAACGACATTGTTAATCTCTGATCGGCCGATATTCTGCACCGTGTACAAGGTGAAGATCAATGTTTGCCTGCGCAATCAACGGTTGTAGTGGTGGTGAAATTGGTTGCGCTGAGGTTTTCGTTATTCGAGCCAGGGCTGGAGGTGAAGACTTTTTGAGATGGGAAAGGTGCCGTTGCAAAGCCCTAACCTCACTAGGAGACGTGGTTACCCGAGACTCGTGTTTCCATCAGACGCGAGGACGGCTGAAATTTCATGTTTCCTTGTGCGAGGACGGTGGTGATGATGAGGAGAAGCGGACACGGGGGGGCAGCGGGAGGGCAGGAAATGAAGTTTAATCTGGTGAGAACTTCCAGTGGCAGAAGAACAGGCGCCGATATTCTTAACTCAGCCGGCGGTTGCCGAACCGAACTGCCTCCTTTGGCTTCTTCAACCGACTGACACATCAAGCATATGGGGGAGTAGATCTTCATCACCAGGGGCCAGATCTGATGCCCAACGTGGTGTTTGGAGCACTATGGCAGATGGAATTCAGGATGGGTTCAGGTCGCAACTTGCAACTTTGGAGGACGATGATCGATATGATGCGTAGGGCGAGACCTGCCCCTGGGCCGAAGTTAGAACTGACAGAACAATCGCACCCCTGCAGGCGGGTGGATTCACGATGCTAAAAAGTCGTGGACCCACTCAAATGCGGAAATGCCACCTTCAGGTTTGAATTCGCATCTGGGCGTTAGGGGCTTCCTCGCTCTTGGCCCTTGTCCACCAGTGGATTTTGCCCCATATTTAACAATGACAGGGCATCCCATTCCTCTTTCCATTTCCCAAATCTGAAAACTTTTGGCAATGGAACCGTGGTTTTTTTATGGTTCGCGACTGCCTCGTTGCTTCTCTTCTGCAAGGCTTTGATTAGGCTGCATTACGAGAATATGTCATGTGAAAATTTCCACGATGCCCGACGTTGTGTAGTATTGATATGTAATGCTCCCGGGGTAAGAGGTGCATACCTGTATGTATGGTCCTGGAGGCCGGGATGGTTGCGAACGGTCTTTCCACTTGATGTCGGAATTCGGCTTCTCCTGTCTCTCAACGCCTAACGGCCCGTCCTGTTAGCGCGCTGAAATTAGACACACAACGCTTCCAAGGCCCCAAGCCAGAAACGAGAGGACACCAGCTCACAAGACAAAGCTGGAGAGACTAGAGAGCGCCTAACGTTCATTGTCCGTGTCTAAAGCACTTGACCGGCCAGGGTGGCTGCCGTGTTGGCTGCGAGGAATCAGTAAATTAATCACTTGTGGTGAGGACCCTGGAGCAGAACTCCCGAGATGTCACGATCACGACCCCTGGCCCGCATACACGCCAATCCCACGGCTGTATGTCTGGGAAATGTCGAGTCGTTTTGTGTCGTTCCTCATCGCTGCTAGGTCCATTGTTGCACATGGCGGGAATGGAGCCCCACTTGGCCATCTCCAGGCCACTAGAACCCATCCAACATCCCAGACGGAAAAGCCATTGGATTGCCTGCAGGTGTAAAAAAGGTAATTAGCTTATACCCGACACGCCCTGGAATAGCACCAGTCCCTGTGGTCCCAAGAGGAATCTTTCAATTAATATACTGAACGGCCGTCTGGGCCCCGAATCCTCGTTCATTCCGCGCGCCCTCGTTCCGAACTAGGTGGAGCTCCCTTCACACGAGCTGCTCTTTCCGATCTCTCTGACGTATAATTTGGCTGGTTGGGCCTGTCTTGTCAAACATAATTTCCGTCGACCTGTCCAGTCCTAGGTGTCCAGTCCTGTCACTCGCTTCCACACCCCGTGATGCTGCAAAGGGCATGATTGCCGCCTGCCGCCAGCTTTGCTTAGACGGGAGGTACTGTACTAACTGGTACCGTACCGAGCGTACTTGCTTTTTTTTTTTTTTTTTTTTTTTTTTTTTTTTTTTTTTTTTTTTTTTTTTTTTTTTTTTTTTT
>RAOO01000121.1:0-78079 GCA_009805345.1 Neurospora sp. FGSC 26628
CATCTTCATGAGCCGGGCTCACCTTCATGAGCCTGGCTCGCCTTCGTGAGCCTGCATCCTTGTTATGGTTACATTGCCCAGCCTTCACGTGGCTGTTGTATCCCAGTGGCTTGGTTGGCCCGTGTTATTTCGCTTAACGTTCGTAACATAAACACTATCAGAAGACGTTCGGTGAAGCCAAGAGGTTCACAACAAGTAGGTAGCGTTATACTTGTCTCAGTAATGATGATCAATTGACTACTGCAGAACTATCTAGTGTCGAGGATTCTCGGGGTTCTTATACGTGCCTTGTCCGTTCATGTGGACTGGCTCACTGGCGATGGCTCATCCGTCGTGAGCTGGCTCACCCGCTGTGAGCTGGCTCACCAGCCGTGAACCTTGCTCGTGAGCCCTCCTTGTCTAATCCTGGTGTCGGACCTTGCAATGGTTACATTGCCCAACCTTCACGTGGCTGTTATGTTCCCGATGGTTCGGTGGCCCGTGTTATCGCTCAAATTCGTAACAGATATCTGTCATGGCCAGGTCTGTGTGCATACCAAGCCCTTGTCCACGACCTTGGGTTGGACCCACTTCATTCTTGTATTTAACCGTGCCAGCCAGAGCTAGCACTCAACCTTCCTTTTTACTCCTCATAGTTAATTATTTATTACATTCGTCAGGTTATTCGTGCGCACTACCCTCGAGACCTACGTGCTGTGACAATATCCTTCTATTATATCTGCAACTACGCTGCTTCCTTCAGCACTGCTGTCGTATTTTCTATCGCTTCCGCTCCGCTCTGCTACAAGTGCATAGTTCACGGTAGCAACCTTGTACTGGTACTATCGTTATAGGTCAGTCCGGGCATCGCAGCAAACACACATAAATAAGTATCACAAGATCGACAAGCAATTCAATTATGCCAAATAGAAGGGAGAAAGGGAGAATATCTAGATTAATAACCTCGCTTCGTGGCTTATACATACGTCGGATGTTCATAGTTGTAATGAGCAAACAGGAGTTGTTATTAATAAGGAATGCCTACCAAAACAAGGACAGAAGAGGAAAAGAGCAAACATAGTGGAGGAAGCTATAAAACGTACTAAATTAGAACGTTAAGTATATAGAATACAAACAAGAATGCTATCTCCGTCTCTCCCACTGAGATATCTCCTCCTGGAACCACGATGCCAGATCTCGCTCTCCACAAGCGTGCTGACTATTGTAGCGTGGTTGGCGACTCGCCACTAACAATCATACATACATATCACGAAGAGTTGTGTTAGCCAGTATCGTCATTGCGCTCAACCAGCACCATTGATCTTGAGCTCTGCAACTCGCAAGGGAAACTTGTCTCGATGACCAAGCAATCGAAAATGGACTTTTCTCTTCCGAAATGCCATGCTCTATATGCAAACCCTCATTGTTTATATGCGTCAAGCTCAGCCACCCATCTTTACAATGCTGAGGATTTTACAGTACTCCGGCCACGATGATTCAGGTATCCAGCACCGGGATCATCCAACCGGTACATATATCCCATTCAGCCCGCCATCAATTCCATTACCATCTTTTCCCTCCCTCGTTCAAATCAGCAAGCCCATGACATAGTCCTCTCGCACTACTTCAGTTTGCCTTCTTCCCAAACTTGACCCTGATCTCCTCCTCACTAAACCGCCTCGTATGCCTCCTCAAATACGCCGCCCTCTCCTCCAGCGTCATGTTCATCTGGAACTCGCCAATGGGCACCATACACTTGGCCAGCGTCATGTAATCCTTCATGATCAACCGCACGGTAATCATGATGTAATCGATATTATGGAACACCAGCGCGTTGTTAGCCGCGTAGGTCTCCTTACCCTTGAGGAAGGCAACGGGGTGTTCGCGCCAGTGGCGAAGGGGGTTGAGGTGGTGGGAAGTGTGGTAGCCGTCGTTGTAGCAGTGGCGGTTGCTCTGCTTCAGGTTAGTGACCGTCCAAGAAATGGGAAAGAAAAGGGGGAGGGGAGAAACGTACAGCAACATCCACCAGTGTCACCGAACTCCTATAATCGCTCTCCGGCTCCTCATCATCAACAAACGCATGCTGTCCCCAATTCCCCACCATCAACGCCACCCTCAGTACCATCAACGGCAACACCATCGTCCAGAAGACCGCTTTTCCCCCGCCCGGCGCAAAATTCCACATAGCAACGTACATCGCATAACTACCATACTCCCAGAACGCCGCCTTAGCTGCCTGCACAAACCGCCCCTTGCGAACAAAATACATCGGCAAATCCAACCACACCAGGAAATAAAACCGGCCGACGTACTTCGCAAACTCGCTCAGCTCGTCCCGCTGGTACCGGATCGTAGAAGATAAATCATCCGGCCCGTTCCCCTCGACGTGATGGTGCTTGACGTGATGATAGTAGTACGAGTTCCAGGTATGTCCCATCAGCGGATCCAGGACATACGGGAACACGGCGTCGAAAACTCTCGTCCACCATTTATTTTTCGTCAAGATGCCGCGCATGTGAATGTGCTGGTGCATCATCAGCGTATAAGTGCCCACGTACCAGCCGTTGAGCACGGCGTGGAGGATGGCGTGCGGCCAGGAGAAGCGGACGAAGAGGAGATAAAAGGCGGAGGGGACGGTGGTGGAACAGTAGATGAGGAGGTGGGTGATCATTAGGATGTCGGTTGGCACGCGGATGAGGGAGGTGGCCCATTGCCTGTAGGCGGAGAGGAGGGAGGGAGGGAGCCATTTGAAGGATTGCAGGTCGGCGAGGTCGAAGAAGTTGGTTATGGAGGGTTCGAAAGAGGAAGACTTGGGGTCGTTGAGGGCGGAGAGGTGGGAGATGGCTTCTGAGGTGCGGGTGGCTGAGAGGTCATGTTAGCTATTAGTTCTTGTGAGTGAGGATAGTGAGGTGAGGTGAGCTGGTCAGACGGGTGGAATAGTGGTTGGTCAACCACACCACGGCCGGCAAGTTGAGGTGCACTGGAGCGGGAACTGCCGGCCGCCAGCGGTCCAGAACTTCCATTCTGACCCTGCCGTCTTGGCAGCCGATATGATGTCACAGCCGAGACACAATCGGATTCGATAACGATAAGATCAGGGGTTCATCTGAATCAATTCGTTGATCGTTGGGAGCCGCGATGCGATGTGCGACAGATGACAGACAGACAGTTCGCCGGAAATGCGACTGCGACTGCGACTGCGACTTCAAGCAACAGCGCAATGGGAAATTGGACCACCACATACCTGATTTCTTCTGGCTAACTCCATCATCCTCGTTTACACCGCCCTTTGTGCCATCTGTATTTGTCCCTGTTGTCCGTGTAGTCTCCCCATCCGACGCCGACGCATACGCTGAATCCGGAACATCCTTCTCTTTCGCCTTCAGGTGGTCGCTGTAATCGGTCGCCAACGTCTCCAAGACCACGCGATCGGCCTTGGTGAGGTCGTGCGCAAAGACGATGTGATCCATGATTGCGGTCGCGGTCGCTCGTTCTCGATCTCGTCTCGGTTCGGTCCGGTGCTGGAGGATGGATGAGTTGCGGTTTCGGTTGAGCGCGCAAAGCGCAAAAAGGAAGACAGGCGGCGCGCGGCGCGTTGTTGGTTGCTCGTTCAACAGTTGGGATTGCTCATGCGGCGCGGATGCAGGTTGGATGTGATGCGCAAGTTGAAAGTCGGGAGCATCCAGAGATCAAAACAAAGGAGGATTGTAGCAATCAAGAATACCAAAGTTCGTTGGGTCCTTGAAGAAAAAGGGGGAGGGGTAGAAGGGGGTAAACAAAACTACCCTGCAAGGTCCCTGGAGAAAAGGTCCGAAATGGGCGAAAATTGAAAGGGGCCCCGGAAAAAAAAGACTGAAAAGGCGGGCAGTGGTCTGATGTTTAAACGGTCAAAACGTAAAACGTCCGGCTACAAGCGTCCGGGTACAGCGAAGCGACTAAACAACGAACAACGACGCGAAGATACATTCGTTGGATATCAGCCCCCCCCCCCCCCGTTCCTTGTTAGCCAGTTCGCCAAAGGCCCAAAATTTGTGGTTCATGTGGAGCCAGATTCATTATTGCGTCGGATAGCGCGGACTGCTGCTGCTATTGACGACGAGGTGATACGGGATGGCCATCTTGTTTACTATGTGAGAAACGACAAAACGTATAGTAGTTCTTGGTGTGAAATATCGCACGCCATGAGCTTGTACCTTGAAGAAAATAAGCTTTCTATCCAAGATTTCGGTGCCGGGGTCGCCTTTTTTCTGTCTCAGGGACCTCATCCGAGATCCGGGCCCTGAAGAAGCTGTCATAGGTGTGAGCCCTAACCCTGTAAATTGCGGCCGCACAAACCACTTCAGTGCAGCACCCTTCCTCACTCGACACTCAATGACGGAGCGTTCTCAGAGGGTCCTTATGGCCTCCATATCTACTCATTTTCGTTTCCGTTGTTCTTGGCTTCTTTTTGATTCACGCTTCTCCTTTACCATGCCACAATTTTACTTCTTTTCCCTCGCTGCCGTGGTCACTCCCCAGGAGCTGCATGGACGGAGTAAAACTGGAATTGACAGGGGATAATGCTATTGCACTATCGTGTCTACAGCTAATCCTAATTCGCTTGAGTTAGGCTCGCATCACTTACTTGGCACCTCACCCGCTTGACAAGTCAAGCGACAACGTCGACCAACTACATCAATTATTTCCCTGTGTAATAACGAGCGTTATTACACAAACACTGAGGTAAAGGCTGGCGATTTATGAAAGGAGAAAATTGGCTTTTTAACAGAGATCTCTTTCGAGTTGTAAAAGATCTAAACCTTCATCTAACATGTCCACCCTGCCCGGTAACTCCATTCCCGCCCTCATCAACCTCAACTTTAAGGTGATTGAGCTTCCATGTCCTCCTAACGCCGCCAATCCGATGCCATGATATCCTCAGAGAAAGACCTAAAGAAAGAGAAATGACGAACCGTAAAGCAGATTCGAAGAAGGAAACATACAAAAAGCAAAGTGAAGCAAGATAAGGCCAACGCTGAACATAACGCCTGGAACTACCAGTGGAATTTGTAAAAGCGTTCAAAGGAGAGTAGAGCTAATCATGGGGTGCCACGCCCTGCTGAATGCTGAATCCTGAGTGCTGGGATTCAGTAGAGGTACCGAGAAGTCACCCTGCCAAGTTGACGAGCTCAATCCTTGTAGGATGTAGAGGTTCAAGGCCAATGTAGGAGCAGATGATTGAATCCGTGGGACGCCACCCCCTATTCTGTCTCTGGTTCTACTGCAAGTAGAGCCAGAAGAGACACCACCGTGCTAAAGATGATGCTCAGTCCTTGTAAACAAGAAACGCCACGCTCAACAGGGATGCCACTCCCTAGATATCCCCCTCGAAGTTCTAGACAAGCCAGCAGAATTGCCAAAGTATGCTCAGCAAACTAGCCGTCATGAATATTGACAAAGTACTCCTGGAGCACCTCGTTGCCAATTGTGATCGCCTCGTCGCGATCGTACGTGTGCTTCACCAGGATATGGCCCAGATAAGTCCTGGCACCATCCGTGAACTTGATAACCTTGTCGCCATCCTTGTGGTAGTCGACGGCCAGAACAATATGTTCCGCAAGATCTGGACGGCGCAACTTGAGATCTTCAGACGGGCTGATCAAGCCAAGTTCCTCATGCTCTTTCCACTTGACAATGCCATCTTTTGGGACGGGGATGTAAACCAGTCTAGACCAGTATTGTGAGCCGGGGGTGCGGTAGCTCGGACTCTCGACGTGGCCGAAGGGCTTGGCTACTTCGCGCAGGCGCTCCTTGTCGTCAACAGCGGCCAGCATGCGCACGGCGAAGTAGTCGACACCGTATGTATGGCGTGAGGGGACCGAGACGCGGTATCCAGGTGGGCGAGCGTTGATCTCAATGAGCTTGCACTCCGCCTTCTCCGCCGGCATACGGTCTTTGTGCTTGAGAGTCAACATCTCGAAACCGGGACCAATGCAGTACTCAGCCTTCGAGTTCACCACCCTGGCCTCGAGGTGGAAAATTCCCGTTGTGAAGCCTATCTTCAGCAGGATTTTGTGCAGCGTGTCGCGGACCATCTCCTGTTCGTCTTCAGGCAAGGAAGAAGGAAGGGTGAGAGCAACAGGGGAGAAGGTGTCGCTGACTTTGGCTTTGGCAGAATCGGCCTCGCATGGGGGCTCGTCGGCTATCTCGCAGAAGAGGATCTCACCGTCCAAAAGCACAAAGTTGACGTCAATTTCGGGGCCGTCAAAGAAGGGTTCAATGACTGCGGCGGAGCCATGGCGGGCGGTCGCTTTCTCGACGGCCCGGGCCAGGTGTCTCGGTTTCCTGACCTTAGAGACGCACTCTGATGACCAACCCTTGGTGGGCTTGACGATGACGGGGAATTTTGGTGTGAAGAAAGGGGTGGAGCCGTCTTTGGGGGCGGCGAGGAGGGCCTCGAGTTCAGCAACGCTGGTGACGCGGGCGGTGTGTCCCGGTGAGTCTTGCAGCATGCGAGACTTGTATTTGTCGACGGCTGCCTCGAAGGCGGAGACAGGGCCACATGGAAGACCAAGGGTTTCGGCTACTTTGGCGACTGCGACAAAGAAGTTATCGGACAGGGTAAAGACGCCGTGAATGGGGTGGTCGTAGCTCTTGATCGAGGCGACGATACGTTCGACCACGGTGTCGTCTTCGGTCATGTCGGTTGTGAGAAAGGCTTCGCGGATGTTGCGGTTCTCCTCAGTGTCGGCTTTGAGCCAGTGATCGGGTTCGTCTATGATGACCAGCTTCAAACCAAGCGCCTTGGCAGCAGCGTAAACGGGCCCGCCGGTCATAAGGCTGGGACGGCCACGGATGAGGGCCACGGTCTTGGACTCGATGGGTGTGGGCGATAGCATAGACACGTCGTTGAATCTGTAAATGAGCTCCTGGGTAATTTTGGCGCGGTATCTCTGGAGTTGAGAGATGGCACTGTAGCTGGATACCTCTCCCCACTGGATAATGCCAGCGGCGTTCTTGACCAAGGAACCTATGCATTGATCGGCGTTGAAGTCGGCTTCCCTGATAGCATTGTGATAATGGAGGACGCGCAAACGATGATAGATCCGGATGACCGGAATGGGGCTGTCCTGAAGGCGGAGCTGAAGGAAGTCGTCGCGGATTACATGGCCAGAGGTCTTGGGGAAGATTAAGGTGAAGACTGAAATATCTGTATCGGATAACTTGGGCGACCCGAAGTCTATCTCGTCGAGTCCTCTGAGGAAGATGTCGAACTGGGTGGGAGTACGGGGACGTCTGTTCTCGTCCTCTCCATGACCGTTGATTCCGTTTGGGGTATCCTTGGAGACACCATTTGTGATAGTGGTGTGAGAAGGGGGTGAGAACCGAGGGACTGGCGGAAAGATAACCACATTCACGGCAATGTAGAGCCTGCCGATGTCGACCGTGTCCAGAAACAAGGAACGGTTTTGGCCATCTGGGGCACTCGGAGTCAGTATTATATATTGCGCGATGGACAGGTAGGTGGGGCAAGTGCGAGTGATGGATGTTCAGCAAGGTAGGATTTAAACGAACCATCCTGGGTTCCCAAAAGTGAGGACGCGAAAGCCGTAGAGGGGCTGAAGGGCGGAAGTCCCGCAAATACGCCAACCTGGGCCATTGCGATGCCGTTGTTGATGCGTCAAGAGCGCGCGCGCACTGAAGATGGTGTTAACTCGACGAGAGCTCTTCAACAGACAGCACGACCAGATTTGTGGCTGTTTGTCTGTTGGTTGTTGGTGGTGAGCTAGCGCGGTGGCGATCGGGTGTGTTGGGAGTGAGAAGGGGGTCAGAAAACAGCGGCGGGTAAAAAGTGGTTACGCGCGAAAGCGGTGGTGGGTATTTGAGCGGCAGAAATACAGGAAAACGAAGGCAAATGAGTGTGCAGAACAAAATCGATGGAAAGGTCTGGTATTTGGTCAAGTGAAGGGCGTTGATAAGACTTGAAGTTCGGACGAAAACCGCCTCAACAAAAGACGGGACAGGAGAAGCGGGAAGGAGATTAGCCGGTGACACAAGACACTGATAACAGTTTCCAATGAGCAGTATTGAGAACCCTGAGGGCCAAGGGGAACCATCCTTTCCCTCTGACTGTAAAGGCCGTTTTATCAACATGGTCCCTGGATTCTTCTCGGGTGATCATGGTCACTGTCGAGACTTGAGATTGACCTCATCCCCTTCCAGGTCCTGCGGGTGTCGCGGGTCTCGATCTCGGTTCGGGTAGTGGGATACAATGAGCTGTCGTGCAATGGAGATCAGCTACTGTGGAAGCCAATAATGGCTGTCCACTTTGACATTTTGGTGACTCTTGTCTTCCAGTGAATGAACATGATTCGATACCAGGAGAGGCGGCCAAGGCAGCCCCGAGTAACACGGATAACCCTCAAGACATAAAAGCAGCAGGTGTAACCATGGAAAAGAACAAGTGTCGGTCAACATGTCTCGCTTTATGGTGAATTGTGAAATGTCTCGTGTTGCCGTACTCAAAGTGTCGCAGAGTGACTGAAAGGAGAAGGAGAGGACAAAAAATGAGAACCTTGATGGTCGAGCAGGGCCCTCAGATTGCGACAATCTGATAAGATGGCTTGGCATAGCCCACGAAAACCCCACAGACCAATCAGCTTGTCCAACTTGGGAAAGGAAGGAGCGGATGTGGGGCCCTTGCTTCTTCCCGTCACCATGAGGACCTTGATGGCCAATTCGTCGTCTGCTCCTTCCCCTTCTTTCCTCCTGTACTTGGTATGATGGGTAAGTTTAATTAGGTGGGGTAAGTCCAAAACGCATATTGTCCGTGCAGAAAAGTACCTGACAGGGGGGTTTTTACTTTCGCTCGCAACCACAGTAACAAAATCTTCCACGTCGCAAGGAACTTGTTTGTATCCCGTCAATCTCGACATGACTGTCCACTTTTCCACTTAATCCGCGGCAACTCCATGCTATATACTTTCCTCGTTACAATTGATGCGGATGCTTCCACTTTGACGCATGTTGAATGCTGATCTGACTCTTGAAAGTGGCTCAACGTCGGCACAATGGAACAACCCAAGTCTCCAATAGGAAAGATGAATTGGTCAGGCACCAATTTCAAGGTCAAACCATGGAGTTGTGTACTGGCAGATTGGGTAACATTTCCAATGCCATCAAGGTTCTCACGGCCTCGACATTGGCGGCTGTCCAAGTACGCCCTTGTCAGAATGTCCACTCTCTTTCATGGCTTCGGAGTTTAAGCTGTGGGCAACCGCAAAGTAGGTATCGAGAGTATCCTCTTCCCGCACTAACCCAATGCTTCGCAGATGATTTCCACTTGGTCCATCTGTCCGACCATCTGGTCCCCTACTTTACTGAGTCGCATCCCCTCGCTGGGCTGGACGGGACCCTGACGACTGTTCGATACCCTTCACGCTTCCATCTCATCCATCCAGCCCTACGACCGCTCAATCATCCCTTCTCAGACTACGAGGCGGTGTCAACAGAACGGCTCGAACTCAGCCTTGCCCATCGTCCCGTAGCCTTCGTCCTAGTCCCAACCGAACGAGAACCTCGCTGGCCGTGGTCCATCAACCTTTTCGAGCGCATCACCATTCACTGCTTTTAGGCGGACGTAACCAGCACGTCCTTCGATTCCTTTAAAATGCCTGCTCTTCTCTCAGTTCTCGGTCTTGGTTCTCCAAGAAACCAGGCCGTTCACTACCTCTCCGACGCAAACCCGCAAAATCTCGATATCCTCGGCGAAAAAGTAGACAATATGGGTAGCGCAAAGATCACCAAGGCTCAAAAGATTGCCTTGAGCATTCTCGACACGCACGAGCAGCTGAAGAAGCTACCAAACTACCAACCTGGACAAGATATCAACCGGCTGTTGGGAAACCTCGTCCACACATGCGTTCAAATCCATCCCCCAAGCGTTATCCAGCAGGTATGTTTTCCTCGCGCAAAGATGGTTTGGCAAGATCATCTGACAATAATTCTAGATCCTCAACTTCCCCGGCCTCCAACAAATCCTCTCCTCCCTGCGCACCATCTGCTCCGAAGCCGAATGCTGTCTCGAGAACCACTGGGCCGAGCATGCCTTGTCCTTCGCCGACCAAGGCTCCGACGCAGTCCTCAAAGCTCTCCAAATCGACTTCCCCTACTTCCAGAACTACGTCGACCTAGCGCGCCTCGAGCTCTCCGCCATCCGTGCCGCCCTGTCTCCCATCACCGAACTCAAGAAAATCACCTTCATCGGCTCCGGCCCCCTCCCTCTCACCTCCTGGTGTCTCCTTGATGAAATCCGGCAGATCTCCGACATCACCCCCACAGTCACCAACATCGACATGTCCCCCATCGCCATCGCCACCTCCTTGCACCTCAACGCCGTCCTCGGACGCTGGGGCGATGAAATGGAGTTTTTTTGTGGCGAAGCCGGTTCCTCGTCCATCAGCCTCGCAGATTCAGACGTTGTTTACGTCGCTGCGCTGGTCGGGCTTTCGCAGGAGGATAAGGAGGAGATCTTTCTGAACGTGGTCAGGACCATGAGGCCTGGTGCCTTGCTGGTGATCCGCAGCGCGTGGGGCCTGAGGACTTGTTTGTACCCGGAGGTGAGCGTGAATACGGAGAGGCTGTTGGAGGTGCTGGAGCCGTGTGCGGTGGTGCATCCGTATACGGATGTGGTTAATAGTGTGGTTGTGGCTAGGGTTAGGGAGTAACAGTCGAGCGATGATGGGCGAGTGATGGATGATAAGGGATAACACATTAGTTAAGAGCAAGCGTGCTGTTTGGGGGGCGGCGGCGGTGGGTTGTGGTTTTCCTGCAAGAAAAGGCGAGAAGTTCGGCGCGTTGGGATTAAAAAGCATAGGATGGCTGGAAAACGGAAGGCGGACGATTTATCCTTGATGAAAAGTTGAGAGCGAGATAGACTAACTAGAGGTAGTTATATTGAAAGCGTGCTGCAATTTTGTGAGTTCCCCTTGCTCGCGTTCTACTCTTTTCACCCCTTCCGACCCTCCTCATCCTTCTATTTTTCGGGGAACCTGTCCTCACAAACCAAAGGGTTGAAGGCGACGGTTCGGGAAGCAGGTGGAGGATCATCATGGCTTACTTCTCTTAACGACGCCATCAATGTCACTCACCTACGTCCGTACGCGGTCAAATCCAGGTGGTCCTGATCTCAACTCTACATCAAACGATGTTATATCCCGTTCCGGAAGCTATCGCATACCGACACGGTTGAGCGTGCTCCCGAGATTCAGGAGGAAAGATGTAACATCACGCCATCGTCGCTCCCGCTGACCCGCCGCGCCTTGTGAAACGTGAGAGCGCCAACTGACTAGCCATAAGTCCGAGCCCTTTGCGGGATACTTTTAGAAATCACGGACTTGACAACTTTCCGCCTTCTCGAATCGAATGTTATTCAGACGCTTTCACGCAGGCAACAGTGCTTGGAATGGGTTGAATATAGCGCTGGGGCGTGCCATTTGCGACATGAGACACATGAGACAACACCAGCCCGTCCAGCCTGGTCGACACCATAGGCCGATTTCGTGATCGGAACAAGGGTTCCGAGCCCCGGGGGTTACATACATCCAATCCCCTTCAGAAATGCTGAACCTCTGAACCTCTGAAGCAAAAAGAATATAACTACCCCCTTTCTCGCCCATCTCTTTTCTATCCTCAACCCGGAATGTAATAACATACCTCTCTACCTCTAGCTACCAACCCCCAAAGCAACTAGCTGCACTGGAATATCACCTCACCCAATAGGGTTTTTGGCTTTGGGGGGAGGAGGTTAAAGAGGCGTTGGGGTATTTGTGGGAGGGGAGGCATGTTGGGAAGGTTGTGGTGAGGGTTGGGAAGGAGGAGGACTGGCGAGGGGGTGGTTAGTGATGTGGGAGAAGTGCTGGTATCTTTGTGGGCGAGGAGGGACTTGGATTCGACTGCGTAAAGGTGAGTGACAGTAGGACGTCGCTATGTGTAAATGAGCCATAACTAGGTATCCTGCTTAACCAGGCGTAACACGAACGTGAAGTTTTTCGGTCCAGTTAGTGGGTGCTGTTGACAAAGGAAATCTGTCTATGTTCGCAACAAGTCTATCTGTATCTCTATGATATATCTTAAAACTCCGTCTATAGTCTACCAGGGGTACAGTATCCAAGGCCCCCCATTCTAATTAATCCGTCTATCCGTCTATCCCAACCATCTATCCATGTATCCCCGTCTATGGGTATTTTCCTTTCACATTTCCTTCCCTCCTCCAAATCCCCCATGCCTCCTCCTCTCCTCGTCTAAAGATTACTCTTCAACATAACAAACATACTCTCACACCTCGCCAGTTCCTCCCCATCCTCGTTTAACATCGCCGCCTGAATCCAATGTTTGCGTCCCTCGACCTTGGTAATCTTGGCCCTAACCATGACCGTGCACGGCGTCCTCACAGGCTTAAGAAACGTCTGATTCAGATAGGCCGTCATGAGCGGGATATCCTTCATCTTCTTCTGCTTCTTGTTCTGCGTAAACAGCTGCCCCTGCGCGTCGTCCAAAATCATCATGACGATGCCCCCGTGGCAGACGCCGGGCCAGCCGTTGAGTTGGGAGCCGAGGGTGAGGAAGGAGAGCATTTCCGTTACGAGTTCTTGTTCCGGCTGGGGCTGCTGGATGATGGTGATGTAGGCGGATATGGCATCTTGGCTGTTGAGGGTGTGCGAAAGCAGGGTGTCGCCGTGTCCGGGCTTGGGACGGCGCGAGTCGGCTTGGTTGATGATTAGGTGTGGTTGCGACAGGTGCTTGGCGACCCAGGGGATGGAGCGGAAGTGGTCGATTTCCATTTGTTCTGTTTTCTTGTTTGATTTTTGTGTAGAGGAAGAAGTCATTGTGGCGGTGAAGGACGACTCGGTTTGAGGTCTCATGATGGTGTTGACGTTAACGGCAGCAGTGTGTTGGGCCCGGATCCAGTTCATGTTTGTGGCTGGGATGAAGCTAGAAAATGACGGAATGGGGAATCCAGAGTCAGCGATGGTGTTTGTGAATCAGTCGTTTGCATATAATTTTGGTTGTCGTGAGTGAGTGTTGTTGTCGACAGTTATCAATGACCACAGGCCCGTCATTACGGTGGGTATTTGATTCCGCATGCCGAGGTTCCTCTGAGATTTGATAATTGCATTTGATGGCGATCCCAGGCGTGCCATAATGTGACATTTTCATTTGCTCGTCGCAATGCTAAAAACTTACTTTGTCGACTTGGTGATGGTGTTGTTCCTGGCGCTTGTCATGCACCGTCTGATGGTTTGCATCCGTCCCATGTTGACGGTCTGCAGTCTGAGCGCAGCGGTCATTGCTGAAGACATCTGCAGTGGCAGTAAGTAAGTTAGCGCTGTTAATTGAGGCTCTGATTCAAGGCCCTTTTAGCGAGCAGCACTATCAGGGTCTCTCACCGTGAACAGAGTAAAAGGTCTAATGACGTCGTATCGCCTAACAAATGGTCTCAAAAACCTAGACAAAATCTAAAGACCACAAAAGACGCATTTTTCAAAATCCCGTCCAGGACAGGAATCTTTAGTATTCTCCGACACGGCGGTTCGGCCTAGTTGATCTCCCGATGCTCTTCGGACGCACCCTGTCGCTTGGCTTCGGCTCTTGTCGCTGACGCCGGCAGCGATATCCTCGCTTGGGTCAGGTACCCGCTTTGTGCATTGAGACGACATTCGGTTGGTTGGATCGTGTGCTATATTGGAGCATTTCGATGATCCATTTTGATATTTGGTACCTGAAGAGTCAGTGAGTTCTCGGGCGGTCCGGATAGAGATCAAGACAATTTATGTCACAACCATTCCAGCGCTCTCGGAATCCAACTTTCTATAGTCCGAGCAGGAAGCTCGCTTCCAATTTGTAAATAGCGAAAAAGGGGCCAATGGAATTGGCGAATTGGCGAATTGGCGAATTGAGTTTTCAAGGTACACTGACGTTAACACTGGCCCGCCGAAATGCCGCCGGCAATCCACAACCCGCCGCAGTCTTCGGCAGCGATAAGATAAGGTAAGAAACCCCTGAAACCTTCCAGCCCTCCAACTCGCCCAGCATCCCCTGCCCTTCCCTCCAACACCAAACCAACCAAAAAAAGTTACCTCGGCATCTTCGACATTTTTCCAATCTCGAAATCGAAAAAAAAAAAAAAAAAAAAAAATTCCCCAACGCTGCACGCAAGCCTCCGCCCGCCGCGCAATTGTAACTCGCCAATCATATATACGCTACCGATCATTCGCGAATCGAACAGTCTCGAAATCGATCGATCCCCGTCTCAACAAAAAAACTTCGAGAACCAAGCAAGGCCTGAAGACCTGAAAGACCCACCCACCGAACAATGGAACTGGGTCCCGCCCCGTCCAGATCGGAGATAACCAATACCCAATCCCCAATACCGCGCGATACGCTAGATAGTTTTACTGTAGTAAAGAAAGAATAAATAGAAATGATGTCCACCGGAGTCGCCGCAAAGTGTGGAAGTGCTGCTCTCTTTTGCTTCCTTCGGTCCTCCGCTCTTTGGATCGTCGTCCTTGTTGTCCTTGTGTTTGGTGGTTTGCGCCAACGGCTTTTCGTTGCCCGTCCTCCTCCATCATCCCCTCGGCGTCGATCCCCTCCACCGACCATCGGTCCTCCGTTCGATCCTCGGCCTCTTTCTCCGTCTCCGTCTCCGATCACCGCCGCCGACCTCCAGTCCCGTCCGGTTTAAACTGAACGGCCTTTCGACGACCACCAACCACCAACCACCAACCCCTCCGGCTCGAGACGAACAACCGCAAAAATGGCAGTCGGAACCCTTTCCCTCTTCTACCCCGTCATCCTCCCTCTCTCGACCGCCGGCCTCCTCTATGGCATCCACCGCCTGATGTACGTCGACTGGGTCGTCTGGGCCACCAATTTCTTTACGGGCCCGGGCAGCGTTAGTCGCATTTTGTTGGTGGTTTATATGGGACTGAGCTGGAAGAATTTTCCTTTTATGTGGCATGTGAGTATTCCCCTTTGCTGTCTGGTCGGTGATGCATGTGTTTGTGGGCTGGGATTCCGCTGGTGGTTGGATGAGAGGGTGAAGAGGAGAAGGGTTGGAGAGAAGAAGGGCTGGAGAGAAGGGCTGGAGAGAACCGAGCAGAGGCAGCTGGGCGGAGAGGTAGCTGGTCGGGGTGACTTGCGAGCAGCGAGACTGGTGGTATGGCTTGGGGTAGCGTGCGGTGCTTTGCTGCGCTGCGCTGCTTCTCTTTGCTATACCATTCCTTTGTGACCTCGCCATGTCTGCGCCGTTTGGTCTGGTCTGGTCTGGCTTGATCTGGTCTTACTCCGGTGTAGACCGCTCCGATTCGGCCTAGCTGTTGGCTTCTCCCGCCGTCCTGTCCCGTTGCTCGTCCGCTCCTCTTCCCTCTTCCCACTCCCTGCTCCCCTTCCCGCTCCTCCGCCTCTCCTCGCTTCCTCCAACCCCGTCCCCGTCCCCCGTCCCCAGCCGCCCTCCGCCCTCCCCCCTCCAGTTTCTATCTCCCCAGGCATTAAACCCAATACTGACAACCCCCCTTAATCCAGATCCGCGTCTTCCACGCCTTCATCCTGCACCTCCTCCGCCGCCCGCTCACCCCCCTCCGCCCGAACTCCCTCTTCCACCCCTCCATAACCACCTCCTACACCTCCCCGCTCGAAACCGATTACAACCTGCACAAGTCCAACTCGACTTACTTCGCCGACCTGGACGTCTCCCGTTCTCACTTGGTCACCCACTTATTGGGTCCCGCCATGTCCGTGGTCGGTGACAATGCCAAGAACAAGCTCGTTCTTGACCCCAACGGAAACGTCGTGAAAGGTGGTTTCGGTATCGGACTGGGTGCCGTGTTCTGTTCTTTTAGACGGGAGATCCCGCCTATGAAGGGGTATGAGATGTGGAGCAGGATTTTGTCTTGGGATCGCAAGTGGTTGTATATCGTTACCCATTACGTCGTCAAGGGCAAGGTGAAGCCTACCAGCTGGGATGGCAGGAAGTTTGGTCCTACGCGCCCCAAGATCGTCAGGACTGAGGATGGAAAGGAGGTTGAGGAGAAGGATTTCTCAAAGTACGTCTACGCTACCGCCATCAGCAAGTACGTCTTCAAGCTCGGCCGCTTCACTGTCCACCCTTCCATCGTCATCGAGGCCAACGGCTTGCTTCCTGAGTGTCCTGCTGAGGGATGGCGCGGCGGCGAGACGGGCACCGGTACCCCCGAGGACCTTGGCGAGATTGATGAGAACAGCGAGTGGGACTGGAAGCGCGTCGAGTACGAGCGCAGAAAGGGCATGGAGTATGCCCAACACTTTGCTGCCTTGGATGGCGTCAACTCCTTGTTCGACGGTGGTGAGGATGGTGCCATTGGCAAGTTCCATCTGGGTTGAACCAAGGACAGAAAGAAAGAAAGCAAGTCAGCATGGAGAGAACAATGCTCAGATACTATAGACATAGGGGCAATGCATGGCACGGATAGACGGCAAAAACAGCATTTGGAGCGAATTATGTTGAATTACTACTACTACTAGGCTTTTTAGGGACGGCTCCGGGTCGCCTCTAGATATGTTGATACCCCCGGATATAGGAAGTTGGTGCTGTGTGTACAACAATCATGCGCGCACAAACGCAAAAGTGCAGCCGGTTCTCTCAAGTCCACCCGAGTAGACGGGAACCTGTCATCCAGGTCCTTATCATCCACTCTACTGCTGCCAACCACATCCTCACACTCAAAGCATCATGAAGCACGCGGCCAACGCACCGACACCTGCCATGACAATGATACCAGCCCCTGATTGTGCCGTTGAAGCACCGCTGCTCTTCCCAGTGGAAGCTGGTGTTGGACTGGGGTTGGATTGAGGGACGTAATAAGAAACGGGCCTGGTAACTGTACTGATGGGTGTGTTTCTGGGCTCCCACACGGAGGACCAAACAGTCTCAGTCGTATAGCCTGATGAGTACGAGTCTGACGGAGCACTGATGACGACAACCGGAGCCGTTGACGGCATGGGGACCTGAACTGTGTTCATGCCAGGCGTGAGGTTCGAGATTGTGGTCATTGGAGTGCCAGTTGGGACTGAAGTGGTGGTCGTGGTTGACGTGACTGTAGACGGTGTGATGGGCGTGGCAGTGATCTCAGTGGAGGTAGAGGTCTCAACGGTCTTCTCAATGACAGTCGCGACTACCTTCTCCGAGGTGGTGGTAGTGGCAAACGTCATTGTCGTTGTCCCTGACTCCGTCATCGTCATTGTCTGTGTCCCCGTGATCGTTGACATCGGAACTTGGCGAGGATCAATCTCATGAACAGCCGTCTCAAGCCTCTCAGTGCGGAACGTCACCGGGCCAAGGTTGTCTACGTCGGCAATGTCAGAATTGGCATGGTCATGGATGAGAGTGGGAATGGTTGTACTTACCCCATGGGTTGGGAGTTGCCAGGGCACGCGCTTTGAGCGACACAGGAACTGGAACGCATGTCGCTGGTCAGATCGTCATCGAGTAAAAGCGCCTTTGTTGCACTTACCAAGGGTGAGCGTTGTAGTGGTGTCATTGTCAATGAAATCCGCAGCATGCTCATCACACCACTCTTGGTCGTGGTATTCGAGACTAACGATAGTCTCCCCCCTGCGGCAATTCGTCTCATTTGGCAGGCAATAGTCCCCTTTGGTTTCGTACTTGAGGATGCATTTGTAGTCGTCGTCCGCCGAACGAGCGGCCAACTTCATCTGGTTGTCGGCGACGGTGAGGCCGGTCAGGACCAAAGCCAAGGGTGAAAAGACTGTGATGGGATGCATGGTGACTCGGAACAAGTAAAGATGATATCCAAAGACGGAATGAGGGAATGGATGAATGGTTGGGTTGACAGCAAGAGAGTGTTGGGCGGACAAGAGAAGCAAAAGTGAAGAATACTGATGATGATGATGATGGAGAAAAAATGGATGAAGTGTCTGGGGGGCAGACCTCTATTTGAAGCCCAAGGATGCTCTCAGTTCTCGTCTCCTACCTGTCTATCTATTCTCTCCTTGGTTCAGCACCTGCATGGTTTAGTGGTGTTGTGACTTCCATGTTGTCAATACGAAGACAGTTGCGGGTCAGTTCATGTCTTGTGTTTGGCAGTTACGGTCATGATATTGGTCGACCGATCACGGACAGCAGCTCGAGGAGGTCATCCAACGAAGCAACCTGGCCAGGGGCAGCTCTGAGTATGGGAAGAACAAGCCCATCCAGGTGTTATCTTGGAGGTGTAGTTCAGTCGCTCCTTGTCCCATTCAATGTTGAGTCTTTGCTTGGAAAGGTGCAGAGCGGTTCTGGCGTCCTGCCCTCGGCCAAATGAGCTCATGGAAAGGGCTTTTCCGGTCCCGTCGGACATCAGGGTTCTCCCGAGTGGAGCATGATTACCGATGTGGAAGTTCCTTGCGCTGTCTCGGGTGTTGATACCTGAGCAAGAGATCGGAGTGCAGGTGGCAGGCATGGCTGCTCCTACCAGCGACTTTGTTCGCTTCGTCCATCGAGCTACCTCTAATGACGGAGCAAACTCAACAAGTGTCTCGGAAGCACCTGCCATATCCTGACGGAAGGTCCTGTTATCTCACGATAGGCATGCTGATAAAAAATGGAAGGAGCGAGACTCACGCATGGCGCTTCGCCTCTGGCAGCCGATACAAGAGATAACGCTTGGCTCAGATCCGATGATCTCGTCAACAGAAGCAAGAACATAACGAGTGTCGCAAAGACTTCAGGTTGTTTCGCTTGAGAATCCAACCACGCATGAAGGAGGCATCGGACGAGACTGGCCTAAACCTACCTAAACATCGACCGTAACTCTTGTTCGTCAGTCTACAGCAATCCACGACCTTCAAGTAACAACCTTGGGCAATGTGTGTCAAGCAACAGGTTCTTCCTTCCTCTTCCGACCGTGAAATTTCTCCCGTCCGGTCCAAAGCACTCGCTAGATGTGTAGGTAGAGGAAGGAGCTCCAGAAGAACTGCACCTGGAGTCCTGTAGTGTACAAGGAAAGAGCACTCGAATTTCTCAGTTACTGCCCTTTTCTCACCGCAGCTCGTAATTTCGCGTCGGTTCTGATTTGATGTTTCCATCCCCTGAGTTTGGTTTCCGTCCCCAACTTGAACCTCGAATCCACCTAGGCAGGCAATCACAGCTCGGTGGATGTGCTCATCCCACCTCGCGCTAATCGGGTCTGTCCTTCCATTGTATCCAAGATCTCTGCCTGCCCGGACACTCCGAGACCACGGAGCTCGGTAGAGGTATGATTGCACTTGCAACTGAAGTGTCAGGCGAAGCTCAGTCAAGCTGGCCATTTCTTCTTTAGTTTCCATCGTGTTGCCGCCAGGGACCTGAACGGAAGGAATGCACATCCAGTAGAAAGGCAGAAAGCAGCCCGTCAAAGTCCGACCACCTAGGTGGCAGTGACATCAGCCGCCCAGCGTGTGACCTCTAAGGCATTTTCCACTCGAACAGAAAAAGCGGCCACGGCCATTGAGCCGGCCGCAGTCATAGAAGGAAGGAAGGAAGGAACACAGCCGCCGTGCTGTCGCCAAGGCAGATTGGCCGCCTTCCGGGGCCGGGAAATAGGCTAGAACGAACTGGACATCCTCAAAGCTCACTTGCCGTTAACGGACTCGGAAAAGGTTCCATGATCGTCGCGGTCTTCCATGAACGGGTTGACACTTTCCTGGCAGATGTTTCCTTCCTTTGTTATCGCTTCCCTTGCTTGCCCGCAGAAGGGTGGGCGGAGCCGGAAGCTCGGGCAAGGGAGGACATCGGACCGCTTCGGAAGGGAAGCGTTGGGCCACTCACCTCCACTTTCTTTTCCAGTGTCCATGGCCTCACGCCCGGATGTAATGTCCCGTTGATGTCAACCATATACCAGACCGTGAGAAGAACAAGATGGAAAGGAAATCATTTTTCTTCCAGTACTTCTTGGTCGCATCATATGCAGTTGGCTGATTTTCCCACCGAAAGTGAGGAGGGAACTGTGTTCAAGTTCATGAGTGAGCCTTCTGTGATCTGTCCGTCTTCGAAAGGAGTGGTTGTACCTCGAGTATCAATTACAACCGAACCGGTACATGATACCACTTCCTATCGACACGCAAGAATGTGGTTCACCCGTCGTGATGCCCACATCGGGTTAACAGCCGTTTGCGCTTGTTCAACTGCCACGAGGTCTCGCTACCGGCATGTGTCATCCAAGCCAGGTTTTGTCGGACCTTGTTGGTCCTGCCGATCTTGTTTGTCCAACAAGCGACCCAAGCGCGGTTGGCTTCCAAAGCTTCGGGCTTTTCCAGGGCAGGCTTGCCCAGGTATGTCAGCCAGGCTCTGGAAAACATCCGGAAGCGGTGATGCCCTGGTGGTGTGTGTAATGAGCGGGGTCGTTGCTTCCAACACGGTGCTGGAAGTTGGGAGATCATTAAGCGCACCCACCCTCCCACGGGACTCTTCGGACTTTCAGGTCTGGAATGACAAGTCAATAGCATCCATGGTCCTCCATTCAGACCTAACAAAGAAAGTGAGAAGGGTGTTGGTGGCATCAGTCAGCAACATTATCCCCTCTCCATCAAGACAAACATGCATACAGTGTTGTCTCGTTCCAGCATGTGAATACCACCTACGCATCGCGGTTTGCAACGAAGCCCCCAGCTATCATCGGCATCGGCATCGCAATGGCACAGTCTCTCTTTCTGACTTTCTTATGGACCCCCGTTTCTGCTTCCGCGATTTCAGATTTGGGAAACCGGAAAGCCATCAAGGACACGGCTAATCGGCACTCGCACCTCTCGAAGGAAAAGTGGAAAGTCGAAAGAAGGTTGCAAGTCACCAAAGATGATTAGAACACCGAGAGAACACAACGTTGACAAGGGAGAAAAAAAACACATGGTTCAATTCTCGCGGCAACTATCCAATCCCATCCCTGCTTGGCTTCCTCGACGCCGCAGAGGTGCATAGAAGATTGGGAAGCGAGGGAAATGCAAGCACGTTTTGTTGGACTCTTAGACGCAGGTAATACTGCATTCCATTGCTCGCATCACCCACAAGCGAGGGAAGCTTCGGTGATAACGTGGTGCCACTGGTACAGTAATGCGCAGGTCATGAAGAAGGTGGTGATGATGCGAAGAGACGGTAAGTAGCACGGCTAGACGCGAGGATCGGAGTGTGTCACTGCCCTGTTCTCGGCCGGATGCGGTGCCCACGAGGTGCCCAAGCGACCGTGACGCAAGCGAGCCCAGGCCAGGCAGACGGACCTTCAACAACGTTGCCCTCAACTCAACTCAATATTCACATACATATAATGTAATGACTCCAAGAAGCGAGGGAGGAAAATGATATCAAATCGATGTGAAGCTGTTGCCTTGCTGCCGTGCCCTGCCGTGGTTGCGATCACGAAGGGTCCGGGACAGAACAAATAAATTACACCCGCGCAGAAGCCGAATGAAGTTGCATCGTTGATGCTGGGCTCCACCCAACACGCATTAGCGTCTCCGCTAAGGCGCTTGTAAGCGCCAGCACTTGCATGACGAAAAGTGAAGATTGGCTGGACTTGCGCAGTCTCCGCCGTTTACGGAATAGCGTTATGTATGGCGCTTTTGGCAGAGACGCGGTGCGGAGCAAAGTCGAGCCCGGTCTTGGGAATATTGGCATCTCGGCCTTTGAAGATTTGATTCAAGCGGAAAGTGTAGAAGGCGTTTCTGACCGCATTTTGATGTTGCACTGCCTTTTGGGCGTCTTTGCGGTTGTTTTACGAGCGGGGTGGAGTGCCGGTCGGCACCGTGGTCGCCGGCACCTCAGCCATTGCATTTGATCCGTCATGGCCGGTTGAGTAGGCCGGTTGACTACCGGACTTTTGCTTTTTGGTTCCTACAAGGCTGAAAGCTCGATTCTACACCACTTGTTCCACTGTCATGCCTGGTAGAAGATGACTGGATTGTCCGTTCTCCGAAGGATCGACTGCTTGGTTAGCTTGGGCACTTGGGCAGTGCAGGGCTTTTTGGAGTTTGGCTAAGGACCTGTCGAAGATTGGAATGTTTTTTTTTGGAAAATAGCCGATGCTTTAGAGGCCTATTTCTAGTAAAAGACATCTGGTCAACTCGGCTCGGCATCCTCTCCGGCCGAGGACATCGTACATAGGCCGGTTCTCGGCAACCCGTCCGTGCGGTGTTTCCAGGGGTCTCGCACCCATAAAGTTCATCCCCTCCCCGTGCCGTTGGAATGCAGCACCGATAGCATGGCTAGGTACGCAAGAAAGCAAAAGGACAAAGTTTCTTGGTCATTTTAGGGAGA
The DNA here is from genome assembly GCA_009805345.1 of Neurospora sp. FGSC 26628. Lineage (NCBI taxonomy): Eukaryota > Fungi > Ascomycota > Sordariomycetes > Sordariales > Sordariaceae > Neurospora > Neurospora sp. FGSC 26628. Next base: position 22,280 of record RAOO01000121.1, read on the forward strand.
AAAAGTCCGAAGCGATGCATCGGAATTTTGGACATCCGGGAATATGAATGAAGGGTGGGTAGGGTTGAAATGGGCTTCTGGTGATGGTTCTTCCTCAGCTTACTGTGTTACGTGTTGGTTCTTTCGAATGCCGAGAAACCTAAAGGGTTTCGTGGTATGCGATGCGAATGATAGTGTATTGGTTGAGTTTTGGATCTGGCGAACATTGGTATCTTCACTTTCCATAAGCGAAAAAGAAGGTGACTATCGGCAAAAAGGTTGAAACTGCTCAGTAGAAATATCTCCCGCAAAGCATCGTCAAATGATGACGATGGTTTCGAATCTCGCGGGGATTGTTGCACCGAGAGCACCTCGGACGTGTTAATCTATTTCTCACGATTTGGTAACAAAGCTGTTACTCGTACGCAGGGGAGGGGGATCAGACACCGAACTCCTTGGAGATCACCAACAATCCAGATGCGTTGTTTTTTTGGAGCCTCGAAATGATTTTGGGTCAATTGATGATAGTTAACCTGTCATGGTCAAATCTGTTGCGCCACAAAACACTCTGTCGTTATGTCAAACGGCCTTTTGGGTTCGGTATATCCTATTTCGAGCCTCTTGGGTAAAATTCGCTGCGCCGTCGAACTGCGGTTTCCTGTAGTCACGGTTACTCGAAAATAGCTGTATAGGTGGTCAGCAACGCCATTCACCTGTCAACTCTCTTCCTCGCTCTTGCCATCGTCAAGTCTTGGCAGCCCGAAATGCGGTTTTGGTGGTCTGGTGCTCCAGGTGCTGAAACGCGATCTGAAAAGTCGGAGCCAAGAAGTGTCATTCCGTCAGTTCGCGAAGATCGGAAGCTGTGAAGTCTGGGCAATTGTGCATGTCGTGCTCCTGGACGTTTGTGATGAACTCCGGGAAAGGATCCTCGCCTTCAGACACTAACAGTCGGTTTGTTTCAACCAGTTTTCCGGGTTGGATTCCGACAGCGTGGAAAGCGATTTGTATCCATTGTCGAGGGAGATTTGTCACTGTGAGAGTTGCCTGACAGGGAGAGAACAAGGAGATGACCGAGCGCAAGCATGGCAAGCCAGCAATCGCGGAAATACTACGACAACTGACAGGGAGAAAGAAAGAAAAAAAACACGACGTTCTCGGCCTCGGTCAAGTGTGTTGTCTCGGTGCGAAAAATCCTTGATGTCCATCCGCAAAGCTGAACTCTTGCAGCCGGCAACGTGCACAACGCAGGGGCGTGAAGAACGTGCAGAAGCGAGGAAACGAAACAGTCCTGACAGCATTGGTCAGTTTCAATCGGCCGATTTCTTTCCTCGCTATCTCGACCTCCGGGCCTTCCAAGTTGCACTGCGGTGGATGCGATGTTGAAATGGTCATGTTGCTCGAATTTGTCCCTTTGTGCTTTGTCGTGATCAAGTTGTGGTGGTGCCGCAGACGGAAGCACAAGCAACCGACAGAGGACGGCCAAGCAAGCGAGCCAAGATTGCGTGCGACCACAATATCGGGCCCTCGCTGGATTTTTGAAGCATGTTGCCGTTCTCTTCCGTGCCAAAAATACCCAAATCGAGAGGAAGAAGACGCGCCGTCAATGGTGGACACGACGCTGGGCGGGGGTTCCTGGGCTAATTCTAAATCGAGTGCTTTAAGCGGATTGGGCTAATCCCAAAGTGGTCTAATGCTTTCCTTTCCAATCCGCCAATCGGAGGAGGGCAAAATCTACCAAGTTTAATGAGTTAGCCGCGCATCTGCTTGGTGGAGCTGGGAAAACGAAAGTGGACAGCAGCGACTCCGAGCTACAACCTTTTGCGACAACCTCAAGTCCTCCTTTCACCAAATGTCAAGCGAATGTGACTTTCTTATCAATTTTTTTTTTTTTGCCCACTACACCAAGAAAACTCTGCCAGCTCAATGATTGCCGCCTCAAGGCTGTCGCCACTTCTTTCACCACGGTGTCAATATTCCAGCGACCCGTCTGCCGTCCTGCCGTCGTCAAAGACATGTCTCGGGTCCTTGCTTCGGAGCCCGCAGGTCTCGCCAGAGCACAGTCTCGGGATTCACTCTGAGAATGTTCCAGCTGGTCAACAGGCAGTCCAAGAGAACCGGAAAAGTTGAGAGAGCCACGGCATTTTGCCCGCCGAGTTTGGCGCCGTCAACAGTCCCTCATTTACACTACCTCATGAGGCCCGTTGACCCGGCCAAGCGCTGGACACACAGCCAAGGCATTTTGCCTCCATTAACAGACACAGCAGCGGACTGAGGAACGGCCACCGGCACCATCGCGTCGACATCAACAATGAACTATTGCACCCGTTTTCGTCCAATTGCGGATACTTGCCGGAGAGACGCCTTGTGCAAGTCCTTGGTGCCATGCCAGCCGTGGGAGCTATAGGTTGCAATATTGAAGCCTCAGGGTACGTACACTTTGCGAACGGATACCTTTCATCCTTCATCTTAACTCACAAACGGCCGCTTGAAAATTGCCTTCCTCTTCTGTCTTAGCATAGTATCAATACTACTACATGGGACATGAGATATGAGCATGGGCCTCATCCATCCTCCTCCTCCATCTTCCCCGGATCATCACGACATCTTTTTACCAGTGTAAGAGAACACACGGTTGTTCTCCTCCTGCAGAAAGACAAAACAACACTGTCAGAGCCCCTTCAGACCCATTCAACTGGTTCTGCATATCGCTTAGAGATGTGTTTGCTTTTTCTACAGTACAACTGAATCTTGCCCCGGTCACTACCCTGGGCCTCGCCCTTGTCCAGGTCAGCGGACAACGGCCGTGCTTAGACTAGTGTTGACAGCCACGTTCTGACCCCCGTCCTCACCATTATCCCCGGTCAATGGCCCAAGATCCGGCCCCGCCCACACCACCTCTTAGACTAGTCTCTGCCTCGCTGGGTTACCATATATACTTCGGAAGCCTGCCGTTTTTATCCCAACTTTTTGGAGTCATGATCATCGGTCTTAGTCTTGTCTTGTCTACGCCGTCTCCTTACTCAACCCTTACCTTACCCCCATGGTCGGTTGATCTCACGCCTTCTCGAAGCTTTAATACTTGCTTCGTCCTCCATCAAAAGCTTCTCGACACTCGACCATCACTTCACGACTTCTAATAGTCAAAATGGTTTCCACAAAGAGCCTGCTGCTTGCTGCCTTCACAACAATAGCATACGCTGCTCCCACAAAGGGTCCCTGCAAATCCCTAACACCAACACTTCCCAGCACAGGAGGTTAGTCCCCAACTCACTCCCTTCCCTCGTCAACTTTCACTAACTCATCACCACAGGCGATGACCTCGTAGCCCCCTCCCCCACCGCCCGCCTCAAGAAAATCGCCCTCGGCCACGGCATCCAAAACTACACCTGCAGCGCACCCGATGCCATCCCCTCCGCCACCGGCGCTCTCGCCGTCCTCTACGACGTCACCACCCTCTACCCAGGCCTCTCCAACACCGCTTTGTCGGCAGACGCCTTCAACTCCCTTTCCCACCTCCTCCTCTGGGACCGCCCCGTGCCCCTAAACCGGCCCTCCAACTCCTCTTACTCAGCCGACACCACCGCTCCTTTCCCCGCGCACGACGACCTCAAGGGACTAGCCGACTACCCATCCCTCAAGTACGCGGGACACCATTTCTTCGATTCGACCGGCACGCCAACGTTTGATCTGGATGCTTCCGGGATGAGGGCCAGCGTGTTGAAGACGGGTAATGTCGGCGCGCCTAAAGATGCGGATAAGGGCGTGTTGGATACGGGGGCGGTGGCGTGGTTGAAGTTGACGGATAGTAAGAAAGGGGAGAGTAAGGGGGTGAATTTGGTTTATAGGGTTTTGACGGCGGGGGGCAATTCGGAGGGGTGTGCTGTTGCGGGGACGGGAGTGCAGAGTGTGCCGTATACTGCTTTTTATTGGTTTTATGAGGAGTAGGCGGTAAGGAGGAGGAGACATGCGAGGACTTGAGCAAGTCATGTCGGGTGTTCTAATCTTTGGTTGTCGGTGATGAAAACTTGGGGTAGTGAGTGGGCACGGTTCGGAGTTATGGTTTCTTGTCTTTTGGCTTACAACTAAACGGCGTTCTGGTTTGGGCTTGGGTGGTCGGTGGCAGCATTTGCATCTTTCTCTTCGCTCTTCAGGGTTCAATCATTTATACCTTGGGCTCTCGCACCTTTAGATCTCTCGTTAAATACCCACGCTTTATATACTTAATCTCAGTTTATATATTCACGTCGCAATGCCCGTAGCTCTCGCTTGTTTTCGGCTCTCATTCTTCAGTTGCGTCTCGTGTCTGCGTGTTGTCTTGTGTTTTCCAATCCTTCTCCTTCAACTTGTCAGCTGCCGGCGTCCACACTGACTTACCGACCAGAACCTGTCTTTTATTGCATTGCGTCACATGTCATCAAGTTCCATTTCTTGGTTCTTTTGCTTCAGTTGTGCATTGCTTGCTGTGGAGGCGACGAATCTACCCCGCGGCCTGCAACCAGACATCTGGGCAGCTTCACAGCTTCGCTGCTTTGCGCAGAAGCGAGCTGATGGGAACTGCATCCCCTCTGCATCAGTCATGCTTCATTTCTTGTTCTGCGTGGTGGAATCAGGCCATGTGGCCTTTACAGCCTGAGAATTCGCCTTCAGCTGGAGGGGATAAAAAGACCTTCTCCTCCCCAGATTCTCTTCCCTTTTTTTCTCCTCCATCCTCTCACTCCACCAACACATCTTCACATTAATATATCAACACATCCTCACCCTCACCTCTGTCGTACCCAATATCTTCGGTCCAGCATCTCGACGCTACATCCCTTTCTGAATACGCCTTTGTCCTCGCTTCCGTCTTTGCTTCCCTCTCCGCCTTCTCCTCCCGTCTGTCCAGTCCGATACATTAAGTTTTTACCAGCCATACTTCATGAAGACCATCAACGAGCCTTCCGCAGTCTTATTGCCGCAGTACTGATCCTCTCGTCCACTTTCCTTTGATGCCGTCCTGTCTTCAACGTCTCTGTTACCACGAATGCGTGCCCTTTCAGCCGGCCAATCCACTATGTTGCGTACAACTCTGCTCTACGACTGTGTCCTCCGAAACTCCACTTTTCGTCGTTGTTCATAGTCCATTGTCGTCTCGTGCCTCAAAGTCCAACAGTCGCTCAGTCACCGCACCATCGAAACCCATCACAGAAAACACACACAATAATCGGTTCGCTAACAACACGATTTTCAACGCCACCATCATCCGAGCGTGTCAACAACCATCAACCCAAAGAATATCTTGCCAGCCTTCTATGCCACTCTCAACTATCATTTCCTACAGTCTATCCTTTCCACCCCTCTGCAGTTCTTCCCTCCCCTTCGAGCGTGATCTATTTCCTTTCCGTTCGTTTTGCTTCACAAAAATCAAAGCCAATGATGAAATAACCAAAGCCACTTCATCTCGACTCCAACAACCACCACCACCATCTCTGAAGATGCGGCTGACGCAATGTCTCTTCATCAAAGCGATGCTTGGTGGTGTGTTCTCGACTCCGAGATGACCCGACGGAGGGATCAACTTGTTTAACGAAATGATGAACGATCAACGAGCGGTCGACTACGACGCTGAACGGTTCTACGAACAACGGTCGATAATCATCAAACGGAGGACTAAACCGGGAAAAGGAGATGGAGTGTTTGATGCCGCTTCAATCCGAGTCTATGATCCGTCCAAGGCGGTCCCAAGGCAGGAGCAGAAGTAGGCTGAAGAAGTCAACGAGGTCAGTCGAGGTCAATCGAGAGTCGAGTTCCAACATGGAGCAGACATCGAAGGAGCAGACAAGCAGCAGAAGAGAAAAACCCCAAAACAGAAGGCAGGAGCACCAGGGTGAATAGGAGATGGTCCACCGACCCCTCCCTGAAATCCTCTAGGTCTCTCCAATAACCCCTTCTCACTTGGCAATCCTCACTGTTCGCTTGCTTGCCCCCTTACCAGTCTCCAACCAATTTATCCCCGCAGGCCAAGCGCCCAAGAGTTCGAAGCAACGGGAAGGAAGGATAGGCACACCAGCGTGACTGCACCGCTACCGTCGAACCGATAACCCTTTCTCTTCCGTTCAATTCACTCTACGTACGCTTGTGAGCTTACGGGGTTGGCTTGATTGTCTCGCTCGTGGGTTTCTCCTCGAACCCCTTGCTGAGACACCTCCACCGATGACTCCTCGATGACTCTCGCGACGAACTCTCTCGACTCATATTACCCAACCAACTCACGCCCTATCCATCCATCCATCCATCCATCCATCCATCCATCAGAGAGTGCCAAAGCAAAAGCGTTGAATGGAGAAGCTACGTGCACCAGTGCCGCTTTTTGCTTTGGGGGGCTTGCGAGCTACCTCACTCGTACATAGTCCTTTCTCACTCCTGCTCCCCAGTCCAACCCCATCTATCATGATCAATCACCAAGATCAAAGATCGATCCTCTCTGCAAAAAGGGCGTGAATGGAACGGGTGTTCTCCAGGCAACCCTCCAGTGCCGCTCTTTTTGCTTTGTGGTTAACTGCCTCCGGTCTTGGGATGGTATTGATGGATGGGGTGGGTAGAGTTATGTTGATGGGATGGTAATTGGGCTTGATGGGTCGGCGGGTTGGCGTTGGGCGTCCGTTGATGATTCTCCCGTGGATCTCGTTGAGCGCCATTGACCCGTTGTTGAACCGTTCATCAAACCGTTGTCAAGTCGCTCATTGAGTTGATCGATCGTCGATCGAAAGTTGATCCTTTCATCCCGTTGTCTCGTCAGTACCAACAAAGTACTTGAATGAGTCGAAGACGCCGTGGTCCGAACTGGGGGGATTACTCTACGCTTGGTGGCTATCTGAGGCACTTATACTAATTCCCCCCCCCCCCCCCTTTTTTTTTTTTTTTTTTTTTTTTTTTTTGCTTGCCAACTGAAGTCAGTCTTGCTATTTTCTTTTACCTTCGTTTTGATACTTAGCTCATACCCCCTTTGTCGTTCCCCCTTTCCCCCTTTCCCCCTTTCCCCCTTTCCCCCCCTCTTCTTTTTTCCATTTGGTCCGCTCTTCCTCCCAACTCCGACAAAATTCTAGCCAGCCCTCTTTAAGCAGTCCTCCTGTCCCGAGGTTGATGATCTCCCTCCACCTGTCGAGGAGCAAAATACTTATTTATGACAGACTACAAACCCCCCTTCCCCACTAGTCTAGTCCCTAGAAGACGGACGGGAAAGGACTGACGAGCGAGCAAAAAAAAAAAAAAAAAAAAAAAAAAAAACTCGAACCGTTGTYTTCCTGCGGCACACGCATGCAGACGCGGAATACTTATCCACGCCGGGAATGTTACCAATTACACCAACGAGCCACCCACGGGAAGATAGCGGGGAAAGGGGAGCTTAAGTTGCGATGACGCGGGTTAGGCACTGCAGGAGCGGCGGGAGACAGTGGCGGGCGGGGAGATGGGATGGAAGAAGCGGCGCGGCGGGCAAGGGCGGCAGGAAGGAGCGCACCGGCGACCACCTCGGGCAGATGAACCAAAAGGGATCGATCGGGCAGAAGCCCTGAACTGAAGACCCAAACACAAGAAAGATCAGGAACAAAGAACCGCTAAGAGAGGTTTTGTTTCTTGAAGTAAGCCGAGGTTGTTTCCAGTGAGGAGAACAGACTGATGACGGACGGGCTTCAAGAAGACCAGCAGATGTTATGATCACATCACAACATGGGAGATTTCCGGTATTCTATTTGATTGATTCATGCTATTGCTCATGCTATGTTCATTGTCCAAGTACAAAGTTCCCGTCCAACCCTATTCCCAAACCAAACCAAGCCAGATCCCAGTCCCTTCCATTCCTATGTCCATATCCATTCGTGTATTCATGCTTCTTCTCTTGTTACTTTTGCTCCCCTTTTCGTTGACAAATAGATGCAATCGATGCTTCCTCCCCATCACTTCGTTATAAATGTACTTTACAAGACAACGAGACCTTGCTCGCTTCATGCTGATGCTGATGCTTTTCATGCTTCTCATGCTTCTCATGCCGCCCATGCTGTTGCACTCGGGTACCATCTTCCTTTTTTCTCTTTGTCCTTGCTTCTGATGATGACGATGATCCAGCCTCGTCTTCCTGAGACGAAGATGCTTTTACCCTATTCCCTCACTCTCACTCCTTCAAGCCGTGGGCGCCACAGCACTAATTAAACCCCCTAAACCGCCCCCCCGACGGCCCCTTGACCGTGAACCTCCTCGATCTTCCCGTGCCGATGTCAATCTTGCTCAACTCCTCCTCCAAGCTTCCACCACCCGGCCCTCCCATGCCTCCTCCCATTCCTCCATACCCACCTCCTACCCCTCCACCATTCATCCCTCCCCACTCATCCACTCCCATCGGCGCAGCCCCTCTTCTCGTAAGGCTACTACTATGTACCTGCAACGCGCCACTCATTGTTAGTCCACCGCCAGCTGGTCCTGTAGTCGGGGGTAGTGCAAGCGGTACCTTAGCCGGCACCGGCGGAACGCCTCGGGGAGCAGCTCCGGGGCTATGGCCGCCGTATACCGGACCTCCTGGGGAGTTGCCATTCTCGGCGCCATAATAGTCGAAGGTAGACGCTCGCGAAAGGGCCCTCGGCGTAAAGTTATCCTGCTGTGAAGAAGAGGAGTAGCTGACGTTATCACTACTTCTGTTGAAACCCGGCTGACCCATGCCCATACCCAACGGCCCACCGGCAGTTATCGTGTTGCGATGGTTACGTTTCTGCAACCTGTTCCTACTGCTCACAGTGCCAGCTACCGAGGGAGACACGGGCGGTGAGATACGTTGAGGCTGGCCGTGCATAGATCGTGGTCTCTCAGCGGCAGCACTAGTTCCCGGTCGCGAGCGAACAGTCCCTTGATGTCCTGGCATTGGGTGGGCGCCGGACATGGAGGGCCGCGAGCCATGGGAAGAATTCGGCGGAGTAGTGCCCTTCTTCGGTTCGGGTTCGGGAGCCCAGGATTCCATGGGAAGATGGTCGGAGGGGTCGACTTCCTTGCCGTCGTGAGTGATGATCTTGCCGCTGGCTTCGTTGTAGTCGGCGCGGCCGACGTTGTCCGAGGAAACGGCGGGGTTGAGGGCGTCGTAGGAATCGGGACCGAAGGGGATGCCAGAAAGGCGGCGCTCTTCGACGGGAGGCGGGGCGGGACTGACGGATTTGCGCTTGATGATTTGCTGACGTGGGTTGGGGCTGTGACTTGGCATTGGACTTGGGTCTCGGCGCACTGGTGGGTTGGGAGAGTAGGAGCGCTGGTTCATGGCGACATTGTAGTTGGGAGTGGTTGGTGGTGGCACATCCTGGTAGCCGCCAGGGCTTCTGCTCTGAGGATGTTGTGGAACAGGTGGTTGATATGGAGGAACTGGGGAGCGGTCACGAGGGTGTTGCTGGTAGTTGTTTCCAACTTGTGTGTCTATGGGCCGAGTGTATGGTCTTGGGTTCTTGTCTTGGTACACACGCTCCGTGATCTCGTGGGCGATATTAGGATCAATGCCGGGGACCAAAGAAACGGGCACCGGAGGCGGTTGATAGCTATCAGTGTGGTCCTCGAAGCCACCCTGATACGGCTGACTTCTCTGGTCATTTTGCGCTGGATAGTGTGACAGGGAACTCTCCGAGTGTCTACTATACGCCATCCCATAGCCGCCAGGGTCCGGTCCTCGGTATTGGTCTCCATTGGGCTGTGCGTATCCCGGCTCAGGCACGCGATGTCGGCCTCGCATCGAGCTATTAGCCGATCCGGGCACCAAAACATCGGGAAGATCATAGGGATCGTGGTTAAGGTCAAATGTGGAGGAATGTCGTGGAGGAGGCGGTTGATCCCCGTTGGAGTAGTGCTGGCCAGTGGGCGCCGCAGGGGCCGAGTCATAACCCCTGTACTGCGGACGTCCTGGATAAGCTATCGAGTTTGTTTGGCGATGAGCCTCGTTTCTGAGGACATCCTGCCGCATGCTGGGTGGCATTCCGTTTCCAGACGGATCATAGCCGTTTTGGTACCCGTTTGTTGCTGGGGTATTGCTGCCATTCCGACTTTTGTGAGCCGGGGGAGGTGGAGGGCGGTCGCCTTCGAAGCCTCTTGGGCCGTCGTCTAGCGAAGGGAGGTCATATTGACTAGGTTGTTGGTATTGTGGAGGGGCGCGATATTGTTGCTGCTGCGGCTGTTGCTGGTAGCGCGCAGCATGAGGGTTGTTGTACTCGAGTTGCTGAAGGGGTGATTGGTTTGGAATATAGGGGCCATCTGCTGCGCCTTGTACAGATGGTGCTGGTAGTGGACGGCGCTTGGGTACGCCTCTCGGTCCCGGACCCGGTACTACGGCTGAAGGAATGTGTTGCTCGACGGGATGTTGCTGTCGTTGCTTTACGGCGGGCTTCTCGGGTCTCGGTCGGTTATCGTAGTAGGTGATCTCTATGCGAACCTCGCCAGCATACTTGCCTCTAGACTGTAGCTGGTGCCAGTCGTCGCTCTGACCACCGCCTGGGATGATAACGCCTCCGAGATCGATCCATGCCTCGCCAATCAGCTCACTTTTCTTGTCGTCATTGAATAGGGATACCTTGAGCTGGTAGTAGTCGGGGGAGTCGTGGACAGTGAATCGGAGCTCCTGGTCCCTGTAACATGGTGGATTGGTGTTAGACGTGATTGGTGTCTGATAGCATATGCAGCAACGTACCATCTGGGGGTCTGGCCGCCGCGGATGTCGGTAGTGGTCTTCTTTGCTTCCTTTCCCAGACGTGCAGCACAGTAGGGGTCCTGCTTGCCAATGGTCTTGAGGTTGGGCAGGTTCTTTGCACGATCCACTACCAGGACGAGGGTACCGATTTCAGGGCCGTCGGCGGCTGAGTCGGAGTAGATGGCGCCGCCGGGGATGACAAACGACTCATGTACTTTGGTAGGCATCTTGTCGGCGTTTGTGGTGGTGGTTTGGGTGGTGGTATGGTTGCAGTCGCCGACAGGAAGGCTGTCTCATAACCTGATCATATACGTGTCGGCGAGAATTGTTGGAATGTTTACTCGGGAAGCTTCGTCTTTCTTTGTGTGGTTTTGTTGGTTTCTCGTTATAGGTAGCTGGGCTTCTCCCTTGCGTCACAATGAGGGATGATGGTGCCGGTGTGATAACGATTGAAGGGCGGCGCAATGGTTTACTCGTCAGGAAGCGAATGGAAATGCGGCGTAGAGAGAGAAAGAGTAGGAAAACAGAAAGAATTGAAGGTCAGTCCAGGACGTGTGGGCTTCAAACTTGTTTTGAGAAGAAGAGGAGACGACGGGCACTGCCTTGGCCAAGACACTCAACCAACCAACAACCCACGTCTAGTCTAAGAACATGTAAATCCGAACGAGTAGGTAGATATGAAAAGAGGTGAAGAGAACGCGATCCAGATGCGTGCAGATAGTCGGTCGAGGGAGTTCTTGAATATGGAAGGGAAAGAAGACGACTGGCTGAGAGACAAGAATTGGAAAAGAGGAACAGGAAAGCGGGCGTCTCTTGGGTCGTAAACAGACGACGCAACGGCAGAGATCCGCAGCGGGATGTAAGCCCAGACCAGCAAAACTGTGGGTCCCTGTCCTCGACCGCCGATCCGCTTTGGGAAGAGAAGCTCCACTATCTTCTACTGCGTACTGTAGCAGTGCATAAACACTAAAAATCCCCGACCGCCTTTGATTCAATGTCTGTCTGCAGAGTTGCGGTGCAGTCGACTGACTGTTTTTCTCGAGAGAGATATCACCTTAGGATACATATCCGGTGGTTGGTGCATCTCTTCACCCACTGAAGCTGTCCCTGCCTTCAGTTACAAGGGCTTCTAACACTTGCAGGCCTTGGTTTCAGATTCTAGCGTTGCCTGGCTTTTCTGGGTGGCTGGCATCCGGAAACGGACATCGTGCGACCACAGCATCCGTTCCAGATAAGAATGTCAACAAAGTGTCATTGCATCCCGCTTCCCGAGATCATTATTCTTTTTTTGTTCAAGCCTTCCCTCCATCAACATTGATCACCATCACCACGAACCATGACTTACATACGCATTAACTTATCTGTCTTGTCCAACGTCTGCTAGTGGTTACCCCTGGCGACAACAACAAAAGGTGGTGTGGTGACCGAGTGCATGTGGCGGGCTGTACCTGACAGGCTGACGTGAGGCTTATCGATGACGCGCTGGATTGGGAGCTTATAAGTGGCTGCCTTTCTTGTTGCTAGCTCCGGAGAGCTTCCAGAATCCGCTGTTCCTGTTCATCATTTTCATTCCAATCCTGTCAACATTTTCCATCTTTATTCCTCTCAGGGTATATTTGGATTCACTATCAACCGCACGGCACCGAATTCCGAAAGCTTCATGAGCTGTTGCAAGCTAGGTAGGTATCCAAGCAAGCCGATCTGATAGTCTCCATCCAGTTTGACGCCGTCACTGCTCCCCCCAAGACCCTCGCAAGGAACCGAAGCAAGGTATATCCTTCCCTGCTTTCTAATAAATTCCGTCCTCGGCCTCTTCGTCGCCTTGTCAACTTGTCAAGCGCTGGCCGTCGTCCAGTCCAGTGCCCTGCCCTGGCTCGAGCCTGAATAACCTTGCCGTCCCGTCCTTGCTCAGCCGACGGATCTTGCTAGAGCTACTGTGAATCGTGAGCTCTCTCTCATTGGTGCTGAGACGAGGGCCTTGCTAAGCCTGGTGAGTGAGCCTGGGGGCCCCCGGAAAACCCCGCTATAAGAGGGCTTACTCACGACCCCGGGCCTTGACGACGTCACATCATTCATTCCTCTTCTCTTCGTTCCCGTCGTCCTTTTCCTCGGAAATACTTTTTCGATGGCTTTTCCCCAAATCCCCCAGGACGGATGTACAAATCACTGTGAAAGGTTAGGTAGTAAATAAAAACCGTCGCTCAACATCCCGTCTGCATGTCAGATCAGAGTCAAGGTGGTTGATTAGGTATGCAATCGTTGAAACAAAGCTATCCCGGGGAACAAGCCAAACGTACGAGACTCGCCGGTCTCAACCCGTCAATAAATGACCCCCAGCTTTTCCTTCTTCGGTGGGTCATTTTGTCCGCCTGTTTTCTTGATGCGTTTATGAGCCTTTGGTTCTACCAGGCACAGCACAGTTTATCGTCTTCTACCCTTGCCAGTGTCCGCGACACAACGAATCATTCCACTTTGAACCTCCAAAGCGGTGAACATTTTGGCTTTTTCTAGCCTTGTCGGTCAAGATATTTTAATCGGCCATTCAGCTTCTTCTTACAATCTTGGCCAACCACTAGATCAAGAGGAGAGAAGAGCCATTTACGTCTCTTTCTCGGTGTTGCGGACAGAATGGAACGAACCCTGCGAATGTCAGACACCTCAGAGAAGATGTGGGTGGGGCAATGCATCGACATCATTTGTTTACTAGCCCCTTTATTTTTACACCACAATTCTGTTACCAAGGACTTGGTGAGCTTGAGCCAGTGAAATGAAAACATTGGGTATAATGCTAGAAGCCATGTGCTAGTCAACCTCGCCAGATACGATAACTTGATTTACATGAACCAACAATAAGAGTAACGCAATGCAACGCCCCAAGTCTATGAGGTCCCAGGACACCCTCCGATATCTAGCTAGAGGCAAAAGAGCAACCAACCCTTTTGAACCCCCAATCGCAACTCCAGACGCTTTGAAAAGGTAACATGCTAATTCTAAATGCGAGTAGCTCTTGCTGAGAACCCTCCTCCGTTGAGAACAACACCGCCAAAGCCTTGCCGAGCGTCAAAAAAACAACATGCCTCAAGACCACACGCCGCCCATGGTATCTAGTCGTCATCGATCTCAATCACCTCCACATTCGGCGGTGGTCCAGATCTCCTCGACAACGACCCAGCTACACTGGGCGTCGGAGCAGGAGTTGCCGATGCCGTCTTGATCTTCTTCTGCCTGGGCTCCAGGTCCTCCTCCCCATCGCTATCATCATAATCGTCGTCGTCGTCCTGCACCACAACGGTCCACTTGCCGTCCGCCTCCACGTGCAAAGCTTTACTATACTGAGGCTTTTTGCCCGTGCGTTCCAGTTCTTTACGGACATTGAGCAAGAAGCCATCGATTTGCAGATCGTACGGGCCTGCTATCTTATCACAGCCTGACAGCGGACAGGCCCACTTGTCCGGGCTTGTCGGCTGAGGCGGGCATTTACATGCTCTACCCTCATGACCGCAGGGCACCTTAGACACCTGCCTCGTGTTCAGAAAGGTTTGCAGGTCGAAGCACTCCAAGTGGGTGCATGCACCACCTCGAACAGGTGTGTGGAACATGACCGACGAGAAGGGATCAGTCAGGTCAATGGACAGGTACGGTACCGCAATTGAGACCTCATCATCGGCGCGGTTCCCGCCAAGTCGATCCTTGATGATTTGCAGAGTCTTGGACTCGGGAATTAGCCGATTCTTCCAAATGTCATTGACGATGGTGGAATGCCTCAAGGTCTCGATCAACTCCACCGCGATGAAGAAGTTGGGGCTTGGGGCGTTCTGGATAACAGCCTCGATCTTGTTTTTCCCCAACTGAATCATTTCTGTAAGCTCGATGGACAAATCCTTCCCAAAATGGGATTTCCTCCGAATATCGAGGGAATCACCGTTAAAGGAAATGAAAATGTCCGGCCAGTTCGACTGGATAGCTTGCCATATTTCATCCGACACGACACCTTGCCGGTGGTTATTGACCCGGCAACAGCGAATTCTCCAGCGCAGTGACTCGTGTGGTTGTACGGCAATTGCTGCACCGTGCCTGTCCGTCATCACTCTCAACCGATATTGCTCATCAGTTACTTCGAAGGGAACCGTGTAGATACGCACATTTTCCGCCAGCTGGATGGGCTTTGTGACTAGTTCCTTGACTGCTTGATACATCCGCTCTGATTCTCCATCTACTACTGCTCGCCTGGGACTTCGAGCATGAGCTTGATGCAGTGCCATCAACACGGACCTCCTATCAGAGGCCTCGTAAGCATACTCTGACGGATGGATCGTAGTTCCTAGTGGAGGGACTAGCGGTCGATCCGGGGTGCGCGGGGGGGCTGGTTCGCGTGGGACTATGTTTTGCGGATTCTGCTGTACTTGGACCTGGGGAGGGCGATTGTGAGGGGCGATTTGGGCGGGGAGGGGCATCACAGTCTGCGGCTGAAGCTGTTGTTGCGCTTGTGCCCTCGCCGAGTACAGTTGCGCAGCCGAAGCGCTGATATTGGCCGCCGCGGCCATCGCAGCTGTAACCCATTGCTGCCGTTGACTCACTGGTTGCTGTTGCTGCTGTATTTGTTGTCGTCGGAGACCCCCCTCCTGCTGCATTTGCTGCCACAGTTGTGGAGTTATTGATGGAAGATGTTGTAGGCTATGCTGTTGAGGCGCATGTGCCGGGTCTTGTACACTTTGTTGTGGATATAGCGGACGTTGCTGGCGCTGTTGCTGAGGTTGCAGCTGCTGAGGTTGCAGCTGCTGAGGTTGCTGCTGCTGCTGAGGTTGCTGCTGCTGCTGAGGTTGCTGCTGCTGCTGAGGTTGCTGCTGCTGCTGAGGTTGCTGCTGCTGTTGCTGCTGTACTAGCTGTTGATATTGTAGCTGTTGTTGCCGCAGCTGTTGTTGTTGAAGTTGCTGTACCTGTTGTTGCTGCCATTGTGCCGCTGGATTTGACAAGTCCTGCGGGCTTCGAGACGTAACCATAGACGGGTAGACGTTTGGTGAGGAATGCTGCGCAGATGGCAGATTCTGGGTAGGGAAAGCGTTGAATGCCTCCATACTAGGCGCAAAAACTGGAGAGTATGAATTTGTGGCATTGCTAAACGTGAAAGCTGCCTGGTTTGGGGGTGCACTGTTTGGCATCGGCTGACCAGTGGCTGTCGGGGCTGTAGTCTGAACCGACAGTCTCCTGTTGTGAGGCGTTGCGTTGTTGTTATTGTTGCTAATGGAATTGTTGCCGTTGGCGGTTGCACCAGCATTGGTCCTTGCTTGATTGACGCGTAAGCGATAATACGAAATCAGCTCAGCATTCTTGGCTTCTAGCTCTTGTTGGTTCCGCCACGTTTGATAGATCTGCGGATTCAGGTAGCTTGCCTGGTATAGATGAGCATGATTCCTTTGATCGATCTGGAAAGCACGGTCGATATCTTGAGAACAGCCATGGGCGTCTGGGACTCCTATCCTCCTACGACACGCGGTAAATAAAGCTAACTGCAAGACCGGCGAGTAGCATTCCCAGTAGCTCAAGAGCTCATCGACCAGGTAAGGGTACCCACGCTGGCTCACCGTAACCAAGAATGTATTATAACTGGTCCCGATCAGATGCAGGAACCTTCCTACTTGTTGTACAGCAGTGCTATATGCCGTGGGCGGCTCACATAGCTTTCTGATGGGTGCTGGGAAGTTTTCAAAAAATTGTCGATGCGAGGGCTGAATGGTGAGGTTCTTCTTAAGAAGCCCCTCCATAACCGCAAGGCCTTCATCAATAGTATGAGCAGGATACTCAGGTAACACATCGTGGGCATTCTGCGCATATGATGACCACATGCAGTAGATTTGGTGGAGAGCCAGGAAGAAGCCGTCTTCCTTGACACACGCCTGGTCGAGAAGCGAGAATCTAGCAAACTCGGTGCCTGGTTTGATCCGGTCCTTCACACCCGGTGAACCCATGTACCTTTGGAGGAAATGTCGGAACTCCGAGTACCTGATTGCTGGAAGAGGCTGTGAAGGATCTACCCTCCTCCTCTTGGCCGCTTGTTCACCTGGGTGCGGCGCCAGGGGCAATGGTGGCGAGTTGATGTGTCCACCCTGGCCTTGGCCATCGCGTCGAGGGGCTCCTTGGGCTGACAGTGACCGATTATGAGGCGCAGGAGAATGTGAAACTGATGCGGCCGCATTTGCAGACTGTAGTGGGAGCTGGGGATGCGCTGAGAACGGACTCGGAGAAGGTTGGACCGCAGGAGTTGTTGGGGCCGAGCCATTGTTTCCTGTCCTTGTAGACGTAGGCCCTGTATTGTCATGGTCCAAGCTGTGCACAAATCGGGCGCCTATCACGGGATGAGACGAGGGAGCGGGCGCATTGTGGTTTATGCTAGGACTTTCTCTTGAGTTCGAAACGGCAGGACTCGGCTCGTCGCTCAGGGCCGGAGACAGGAGGACGGCGGCTGTCTGGGCAGTTCGGCCGGGGCTGTAGACACGGGATCGAAGGTTAGCAGGGGGAAAGAACATTTTAGTCAAAGAGCATGTTTTTCAGCATTACCGTTGAGCTGCATGTTGCGGCTGTGCAGATGGTGCACCTTGTCCGTGTGTTGGCCGTTGGTGTTCTTCTTCGGGAACCTCTTCTTCTTCTTCTTCTTCTTCTTCTTCGTTCCCGTGTTCTTGTTGGGGTGTGCCATCGTGGGGCAGTCTGCCTGTGTATTTGCGCGGCCGGCCACGGGGACGGCCTGTTCCTCTGAACTGAGCGGACGCGCCTCCACGAGGGGCCATCACCTCCCCCGCTTGTGCTGTGGTTGGCCGTGGGTTAAAATCGACGACGGTGCCGGTCCAGGCTGGCTGTCGATGGTTGAGGAATGCGCTGATGGAGGATGCGAGGCGAGGGTCGTTGTAGTTGGTAGAATTTACGGGAACCCCGTTAGGGGCTCGCACAGGGAATCCCGGCATGGTTTATGGCGGTTCGGGGTTCGCACCGGCAACTGCACGTGAAGCGGTCGGACACGGCACCGGGATCGTTGCTGCGGCAGCGGGAACAAGATAACAGACGGCAGATCAATGCAACTCTGATTGAGATTTGCAGGATACATTCAGCTTGCGTCGTCGGACTTGTTCGTCAAACTCGCATTGCGAAACCGATGGCGGTGCCACGTGGACGAGGGCTTGTGCTTGGTGGAATTCTGGATTAGTTGCGCCAGAGTCAGAATTCAGACGTCTGAATTGGTGTTGTCGCGCGCCAGTTGCAGCGCCAACATACCATGAGGTGAAGGGCGGCAGAGATGGCAGGCAGGTAAAGTAGCTGGGACTGATGATGATGTTGGATGATGGAGAGAAGGTGGAAGGAACTGGAGGTAAATAATAGATAATCGCCTTTTATCTCCTAGTGGCAAGAAGTGAAAACTTCTCATCATCATCAACACTTGTTTGTTAGTCAGAGCGAGAGAAGGACCGCCACTGCCCTATCTTTTGTGTGAATGGGAAAGAAGAGATGGAAAGGAGCAATCGAATGCACTGCAGGCAATCAGATGGATGGCCCGATCTGATATCAGAAAACCAGACGAGTCCCTCTTTCCTCTTTGCTTTTCCCGCCAAGCAAGTATAACAAGTCGGATGGAAACAGCGTCGAGTTGGCAAGATCGCTTAACCATCACTTTGACAGGTCACTGCCAACGACTGCAGGGAGGGACATTGGACAACTGAACCAACAAACGGACAGTTGGGAAGTTGGGACGGGCGGATGAAAGAATCGTTGGGCGTTTAGCGTGAGTAGGTATACAAGAATATCGAGGGAAACTGTGACGATTCAGGTCAACGCCGGAAAGAGAAACAGGAATTGAAGGATTTTATTTATTATTGGGGAATGGGAGCAAAGTTACGTTTTGTATTTCCCGGCTTGGTGTCCCGGAATTTGGGTAGCAATGGCCCCACAGCAGACAGACCCAAGTGGTCTACGCACGCTGTGGCACGCAATGATAGGCTATCAGCGGGACTGGGTACTTGCTGGATGTATCTTTAGGTAGCGATGTACACTTTTTCACGACATCATACCTTGGGGCGTGGTCGAGTCGCCAGGAAGTGGTCTCGGAAAGGGTGACTTAGAAATGTGGTCTGTGCCAGGTACTCAAGGTTTTTGGGCTAATTTCTAACCAAAGTCACTCTTTGGAAGTACTTCCTAACGATTTCCAGGCGTTCATTGGGCTTGGAAAGGTCCTGGAAGTTGAGCTGCTCCACTAAGCTCGATGCGTGTAGTGTCATTGGTTCAAAAAAAGTCTTGGCGGTCCAAAATTCCGCGAAACTCTTCCGTCGATTTTGAGGAGGGGAACTGGTCCAAATGGGACCTGGAAATGCGCTCAGACCAGCTTTGTACCTCTCAACTTCCAAGACCATTTCCGAGAGCCACTTCCTGGCGACTCGAACACGCCCTTACTTACTCGATCGACTGAACAATACTTCGTTGCCTGAGACTTGGTTGTGTTCAGTTCCTTACTTGAGTTGGAATACTCGTCAACACTTTGTTAGTATCTCATACGTGGGTAGCAACGTTGATTTTAGGTTGTGGTGGGGAAAGAGCGTGAGACGAGAACCGCGACTGAAGAAATCCATCCTTATACACACAAGTACCCGAGTTGCAAACGGATTGATTATGTGTCATGTGGTGGGATGAAAAGCAACTGAAGTCCACACTGCTTTCTCCATCGCGACCAGCAGCCAGCGCCTTGGAGTAAGTAATCTCCGTTGTTTGATCCCCTGTTTCTTTTTTATCTCTTCTTTGTTTGTCATCCAAACATCACGAGTAAAAACAACATGCGAGTTGCCGGCTTGTTGTGACGTTGGCGTTGCACAGACTGTTGTCAGTTTCATACGAGTTGTCCAGGCGGCTTATTGACCACACCAAGTGGGGCTGTGGTGGAAAAAGTTATGACTTGTAACTGAGATTCTCCTCACCAAAAACTTACTTTATAGTTTGAGTATTCTCAGTAGACACTCTCATCATGTACCGTTACCACTATAATCATTTCACTTGAAGACCTTTTTGATACTGCCGTGGCGACACTTAATAAACTTCGACTTGCAAAGGGCGATCTTGGCGGGAATGCAGCACGATAAGATAACGTCAAAACATCCCCTGCCAAAAAGTTGCAGGTTGGGCGGGCGGAAGCAAGAATGGTCCGTGCACAGCCAACTAAACCAATCAAAACACGATTTTGTAATGGGACCCTGGAAGCTTGGCGTTCCTGGCCTGGGGCTGGTCGCTGTAAACTTTGTTTTGGTGGTGCTTTTGCATCGCATCGTCAAAAAAATTCCCACTTAGAGATTTCAACATTCCCGTCGTGATCTTTTGGCCCCCGCAAAGTCACCACCACCACCAATTTCGAGTCGAATTCCGCGATTCCGATAACCGAGCATACTTTCTCGACAAAAACACCGAACTTGAACGAATCCCATATAACAAATCCGCAACCATGGCAGCCGAAGTGCAGCCGCTGGCGACGCTCAAGTTGCCCACCGTCGTTAGCCCCATCACGGCCGAGCAGCGCTACTGGAAGTCTTTCAAGAACCAGAAATCACACACCTCGACGGCAGCATGGCCCATCTCGCACATCAGCTTCCCCGGCTCGAGCAACGGCTCGGCCGCCTCGCATTCCCTCGTCGCCGCCGCCAAGGCCAACGACCTGTTCGCCGTCACCTCTGGCCCCCGCGTCGACATCTTCTCCATCCGCAAGCGCGAGCTGCTCAAGACCATCGGCCGCTTCGACTCCGAGGCTCACAGCGGTGAGATCCGCGCCGACGGGCGTGTCCTCGTGGCCGGTGAGAGTTCCGGAAAGATGCAGGTCTTCGACGTCGGCACCGGCACGCGCGCCGTCATCCTCAAGACCTGGCACGTCCACAAGCAGCCCGTCTGGGTGACCAAGTGGTCCCCCGCCGAACTGACAACCCTCATGTCCTGCTCCGACGACAAGACCGTCCGTCTCTGGGACTTGCCCTCCAACGCGCCCTCGCGCATGTTCTCGGGCCACCAGGACTACGTCCGCAGCGGCGCCTTCATGCCGGACCGCAACAACCTCTTGGTATCCGGCTCCTATGACTCGACCGTCCGCATCTGGGACGCCCGCGCCCCCGGCGGATCTGTGCTCACCTTCAAGCACGCCGACCCGATCGAGGAAGTCCTCCCGCTCCCCGGCGGCACCACCCTGCTGGCCGCCACGGGCTCCGCCATCTCCGTGCTCGACCTCGTGGCCGCCAAGCCGCTGCGCTTGATCACCAACCACCAAAAGACCGTCACCTCGCTCTCGCTCGCCTCCAACGGCCGCCGCGTCGTCTCGGGTTCCCTCGACGGCCACGTCAAGGTCTTCGAAACCACCAACTGGAACGTCGTGTCCGGATCCAAGTACCCCTCGCCCATCCTCTCTCTCTCCGTCATCACCGCCGGCGCCGGCCACGAAGACCGCCACCTGGCAGTGGGCATGCAATCCGGTGTGCTCTCCCTGCGCACCCGCCTGTCGGGCGCCACAGCCGAGAAGGCCCGCGCCCGCGCGACCGAAGACGCGCTGATGGTCGAGGGCGCTTCCTCCAAGCTAGCCAAAATCGACTCGGCCAAGGCCAAGCGCAAGCGAAATGCCGTCTCCAACAAATCCATGGCTCTCCTGGGCGAAAACGTCGACGTGATCATCCCCACCGACGCCACCAACTCTGCGGGAGGCCGCAAGCGCCGCGTCAAGCTCAAGCCGTGGCAGCGTGACTTCCGCGAGGGTCGGTACGCCGCCTGTCTGGACTCCGTTCTGGACTTGTCTTCTCCCGAGTACCAACCCGTGACCGCCCTGTCCGTTCTCGTCGCTTTGAGGCATCGCTCCGCATTGAGGGAAGCCCTGGAGGGAAGAGACGAAGTCACCGTCCTGCCCCTCCTGAAATGGGTGATCAAGTACATTTCCGACCCGCGCTACGTGACCGTCTGCGTGGACGTGGCGTTCCAGCTGTTTGACATCTACAGCGAGTACGTGGGCGGCAGCACGGAGCTGGCGGACCAGTTTGCGGTGATGGCGGGCAAGGTGAGCAGGGAGGTGGAGAAGGCGCAGATGGCGATTATCACGAACGGCATGGTGGAGAGTTTGATGATGGGGGGTGCTGAGGCTTAGGAAGCCAACGAGGCCTCAGTCAAAATAACCGAGATTCCTTGTTGATCAGAATGGAGATGGTTGGAAGGGGAAGGGGAAGAAGAAGGGAAGAGATGGAATGGAATGGATGTGGAAGGGAACCGGTGAGCTGTGAATGGACAAGAAAGATGTAAAGAACGGATGTTATACCACAAAGCAAGGATCGAGAAGGAAAGGAAAGGAAAGGAAAAGAGAGAAGGGTAAAAGGCTAGGTGTTTTATCCCCGTGTTTGGTTTGGTTCGGTTTGGTTCGGTTAGGTATCATGTTTTTCTTGATATCAAGCCCTGCATGGCGTCGGCGTTCAAAGATCTTTTTGGCTTTCTGTACTAATCTGGGCTCACAAAAGTATACGGTTACATAAAATAGGGGTTGGGACTAGATACCTCGAGATACCTTAGGAGAATCAGTAAAAGCCATTCCAAATGTCAGGCTTGTTATGTGATGATTGACTCTTCTGAACGGATGGCAAGTTAACGAACGCTTGTAAGGACAAAGGGATATGGTGACACTTTTAAGTTACTGGCCATGCCACTCACCTCACTACACCATCACCATGTTCAAGAGGTTTGTTGCAGTGTCAACATTCAGCGTATCCAATAGAATTATGGCTATAAATGACAACATAAAGAAACAACATCTCGCTCCGAAGTCGTCGCTAAAGATCGCTTCAACCTTCCAGGTAGCCATAGCCCTCCCTCCCGACTAAGAGAATAGAAAGAGAGACAGAAAGAGTCTCTCCGGTGAGCCCACCACCACCATCTGGTATCTGACCAGACATCGAGAAGAACTCCCGATCTAACTTTGACGCCTGTCCTTCCAGGCGCCTTCCCAGGGCTGAGTGTTGACAACCCGACTAGAACCGCTGTCCCAGTCCGTCATTGAAGACCGTCTCAGTGGCGCGCTGTTCCCTTCCCGGGGGGGTTCCAAAAAGAAACACCATGCCGTCGTCTTTGCTGTTCTTTTGCAGTCAAGACATCGACCCGAGTCACGTTTAATCATCGGATGCTTCCCAAACCAGTCTTTCGTCTCATTATCGCATATGGAACCTCTTCATCCTTCTGTCATTGCTTATCTACCACCAAGCTCGGCCTCGAGGCCGCCGTTGTACGCGCCATACTCATGTGGCCTGGGATCCTCGGCAGTCCATTTCTGACCGTGCACATCAGTAGGCATGGGCACCTGACCGGGAGCCTGGGGTTGAGCACCGCCCTGCTCGTGACCACCGGGCACGGTGCGGACAAGCTGCCTGAACCTATAGACCTCGTCGAGAATCATCTTGCGCATCTCGCCCACGTCGTCGACAACCTCAAAGTCGAAGTTGAAGGTAGTAGGGCAGTCGGGCTCGTCGCTGGCATCGTGCCAGATGGCGAGGTAAGGGTGCTTGAGAGCCTCCTCAACGCTGATACGGCTGCTAGGATCGAAGGCGAGCATGCGGTCGAGAAGATCGAGGGCGTCGGGGTTGGCCTGGGGGAAGAGCGCCTGGAAGGACTTCTTGAGCATAAAAGGCAAGTTGCGGACGTATTCCTGGGCTCTGGGAGAGCCGATACAGGAGAGCGTCTCCTCATTCGGTGTGCCGAGAATGTGGAGAATCTGGTTTAGCTGATCGACGTAATCTTTGCCCTTGAAGAAGGGACGACCACCGAGGAGCTCGGCAAGGATACAGCCAACGGACCATACGTCAACTAGGGGGTTGAGTGTTAGTCTGGAAACGCTGCTGAGGGAACAGCTTGTGGGGAAGACATACTAGCTTTGGTATAGTTCTGGAAGGACAACATGATTTCAGGAGCACGATACCATCTTGTGGCAACGTACTCCGTCATGTAACCGGCGTTCTCCTCGGGATCAACGGAGAAACCACGCGCAAGACCGAAGTCGCAAATCTTGAGCTCGCAGTCGGCATTAACTAACAGGTTGCCGGGCTTAAGATCACGATGGAGGACATTAGCCGAGTGGATGTACTTGAGACCGCAGAGAATCTGGTAGATGAAGGACTGGAAGTGAGCGTCTGTAAGTGGCTGGCCGGACCTGATGATAGCAGCAAGATCGCACTCCATCAACTCTGTAAAGGGATTCCGGGTTAGTATGTCGGTTCATCTGCTCGCGTGAAGTATGAGTGACGACCTACCCTCATAGAGATAGGTCTCGTTGAACATCTCTGGCCGGGGGATATCCATATCGTAGAGGCAGGTAATCTAAGTAACCAGAAACCACCACGGTCAGCTACCATGATTTGTCTGTGATGTGTGTGTATAAGTAACTCACGTTGCGGTGGCCCCTGAAGTGCTGGAGGAGCTTGATCTCGCGCAAGGCGCGCTTGGCCAGGATCTTTTTGCTGAAGACATTGGTGACCTTCTTGATGGCGACTCCCTCGTTCGTCTGGGTATTCACGGCGGCGCTGTTGAGAAGAGGAGGTTAGCTTGGATTACGGAAGATGGCATGACATATGTAGATGCGCCCAAGGCAGAAGCGGCTAAGCAGGAACAGGAGCAGGAACGGGTAGACGTACCAGACAATGCCATAAGCTCCCTGACCGAGCTCCTTGGTGACGGTGTAGCGCTCGTCGACAATGAAGTCCTGGTTAAAGACCTTGAAGATCTTGCGACCCACGAGATCAGCCATGGCGAATGTGTGTGTGTGTGTGTGTGTGGTGCTTCGAGATACGGTTCGTAGTTTGAAGAAGCAGGAGGTTCTGTTGGCCTTTAGGTGCGAGTACAGTAGCGGCCTGGAGGTGGTGTAGTAGTTGTAAGCTCAAGCGCGATCAACGCCTTTTGAGGTTCGGACGGAGGTATTTTAGAGATGTCGAGGAGTAGATCGAAAAGACGGGAGCGAGGCAATAGGCAACCGGCTAATGTAGTATTGGAGGCAGGCAGGCAGAGAGAGAAAGAGAAAGGAAAAAGTGGTGGTGACTGATCAAAGAGGTTGCAGAGATGGTCCTTGGCACAAATAAGGGAAGAGTGAGAAGCCCCTGGGGTAGTGTGTGATATGTGGCTTCAACTGCTAGTTTACGGTTGGCGTATTTCAAAAGAAGCAATAAGATTCGAAGTAGCTTGAAACCGACGATAACTTGTTTGAAAGTGGAAAGCACGGCAGTGACGAGAGCTTGAAGAAGTCGAGGATGGACCTGGCCGTGGACCTCGATGTGTGCAGCGAACAATGAAGAAAGAGGGGCCCGAGGGACCCCGACCCGCGACCTGGACTTGCCCACACTGCGCTGATCCCAGCACCATGAACGAGGGGCTGTGAGGCAACGCGGGGTCCGCTTCCCAAAAGGTACAAGGTTCCAGAGGCCAATGCCAGAGGGCGCAAAGAGACGAATGGCGACTTTCGGTTCCTGACGAATGATGGCCGTTTTCAAGCTTGTTTCTGGTTGCCTCTTTCCTTTCCACTTTCCCATCATTAGGTGCCCATTCATTATTCATTGCTAGACTTTTGCTCCCGTCATAATGGTCTGTCTCTCAAACTCGAAATTAGGGGCATGGGCATCGCATCAACAACACAGAACAGCCATAACAGAACAAGGCCATTGCTTGCCGCCTTGAAACAAAAAACACCCAAGAGAAATCAAAAAGAGGGATCGCCTGGTTCGGGCGCCTGTTTTGTGTCTCCCCTTGCCCAGCCAATGCCCGCACAATGCCTGCCAAATGTCACTGCAAAGTCACTCCACAGCGGAAATCACAAGGGAACGGTACCTGATTCCTCCCCACCGTCCCCGCTGTGATTTGCAACCCTCCTCCATCTTGGGTGGTGCTTCACTTTGGCGCGCGACTACGGCCGCCTCCCCACTGGCCGGCGTCAAAAAGATTCGCAATCACCATCATCTCGATGAGTTCGATGAGGACGTATTGTCCACGGATCGTAGCTTGAGTTTCAATTAAGTGAATATCATGAACTTTGGTTGTCCATGCGATGCCTCGGGGGACCTTGGCTTTAACTGAGGGCGTCAACGTGAGGTTTGCGGACAATACCGAGTCAAAGAGTAATTCTAGGCCGAGGAGGAAAGCTCCGGGGCTGAGCTTCAATCCGTCATCAAGCAGCCGTCCGGAAGGCCCTCTCCGAAACCTCACCATGAACTAGAATTTCCCAACATTTTGATAGTGTACTGCCGTCAACCAGCATTGGAGGGTTTTCGAAAGGACCGGATCCCAGTTTTCCCCTGACCCAATCGGCCGGCTGATACCGACAACATGTGGCCGCACTGACTCCCTGGTCGTTCCTGGACTTCCCCAGGGCCATAGGGCTGATGCAGTTCTAGATGCATGGACTTGGTCGCGAGAATAGGCCGCGATGTCGTCGCCTTCACCGAGAGGAGCTTCATACCTCGGCATCATCGTAGATAGACCTCTCAGAGTAGCACGCCTTTGGACGTCGTGAGGTCCGAAATACGAACACCGAGCTCTCTCCGTGCACCGCGGCAGGTTATAAGCCGCTGTTGACCCGGTCGAAGTGATCTCCATGGACCAGGACAACTTTCTCTG
Organism: Neurospora sp. FGSC 26628; assembly: GCA_009805345.1. Classification (NCBI taxonomy): domain Eukaryota; kingdom Fungi; phylum Ascomycota; class Sordariomycetes; order Sordariales; family Sordariaceae; genus Neurospora; species Neurospora sp. FGSC 26628. The sequence goes on from RAOO01000121.1 coordinate 48,576, forward strand.
GCAATGACGCCAATAAACGAAGCTCGACGGCAGCTAACCCGACAATCATGCTGAAGGGGCCCGACCGGAAAGACATAAGGTATGCACAACAGGATGTCTAAGCAACCCGCAAATGGTATCTTCGGTCTACAACAATGACAACAGTCTATCCCAACGCCCCAAACGCCTGCCTTCTAAAATGGTCGACGAAAAGCTCATCTTCTACTCTCTACTCGGCCTTGACATCCGGAAAGACGTCACCCAAAAAGTTCCTGGAGAACCTCGTCGCCTGCTCATACGCCTTCTCGAACCCGGACTTGCCGCCGTAGTACGGATCCTGGATGACCTCGGCCTTACCGGTGCCCGAGTATTCGCCAAAGAGCATCACCTTGGCCTTACCCGGATGGCGTTGCTGCAGGCGTTGGAGGTCGGCCAGGTTGGCCCGGTCCATGGCGAAAATGTAGTCGAACTTGTCGAAGTCGGAGGTATTGACCTTTTAATCGTGGAATAACAGTTAGACATCGAAGAAGCGATTCGAGGAACGAGGACTAGAACTCTGTCAGCCAGCGACAGATGGGGTTGGAGAGCATACCTTGCGGGCGGCGTGGATGTAGTCGGTTATGCCGTGTTCTTGGAGCGTCTCCATCGTTCGGTCGTCGGGGCCTTCGCCGACGTGGTAGGCGCCTGAAGGGAAGAAGAGGGAGGGTCAGCGTGAACGCAGGGTATGAGAGGATCGAAGGGTTTCTGAAAGGCATACTAGTTCCGCAAGAATCGATCTTGGAGATGCGGCCCTTGTATTCGGGCTTATTGGCCATCGACTGGAAGACACCTTCGGCCATGGTCGAACGACAGATGTTGCCGAGGCAAACGAAGAGGACGGAGATCTGTTCGCTCATTTTGGCGGGTGTTAAGATGTTCTACGGGCTCGGGTATAAAAAGAAGAATACGTTCGACAATCAACACTGCAGTGGAAGAGTGACAGGTTGGAATCGCAAACGAGCTCGACGACGAGACAACTTCAGCTTCAAAACAGCCACCGCGAATCATGGAGGGGCGACACCGATAAGCGCCCGATAAGACCCAGCTTCAAGGGTCCTGGGAGGAAGGCAGATCTAGAACTCGGGAAACATCGATGCGAATCGCCAGCCACGACGCTCTTTCGAATTGTTCTGTTTCCTCTCAGCACTGTCCGTCATGGTCGACCTTTCTTTTAGATGCTCAACGAAAACCCTCAGCAACTCCAATGCAAGCGAGACCTTCCTGTCATGTTTGGAAGGCATCAACACCGGCCAGACTCGCAGGTGGCAGAAGCTCCCACCTGGCAGATAACCGGCAACATTTCGGCACGACCCTGCAGCCGCCAGCAACTTTGCAGACGCGCACGAACCACCTCTGCAGTTTGCACTCGTGCACAGGCCACCCCATAGCGCCTATTTAATCATGGTCCCCCCTCCCAGATTCTTAGGATTTTTCTTCTCTCTTTTTTTTTTCTTCATACTTACCTTGATTGACTGCGCGGAGATCAAGAAAACCGCGTAGTACGGTGGAGAGCCTGCATTGCACATCGTGGTGCTAGCCACCGTGAATTGCCCTTCGGGGCCGTTCCGGTCGTAATTTTTGATGTCAATCATTCAATTGCGAAAGCAAAACCAATCCTTTTTTCACTATGCTGTTCTGCCTGTGTGGTAGGGCCATGGAGAAGAATGTGTGAGGCCTGTGCTTGTTTCTGTGTGCTGTTTTGCCGCCCTGTGTTGGTTCACGTGTAAACTCACCGCCGTAATAACCGTTATCTTGTTCCAATCTGAAGCCAACATCTTACGCGCGTGCGTGCGACGTGCAAGTTGTCATTTGTCTCAGACCCTGAGATGGTGATGTTCGATGTTGATGGTGTGGCCGGCTTACGTGATTCGCGTCGTCGTCAACATGTACTCCGATTGATCCCCATGAATGTTCACAAACCTTCACAACTCCCCCACTGGCTAGCATATGAAAGAAAGAAGTTGGCAGCAATAGCCGCTCGACGGCCAAACATGTGGAGTGAAGCCATGACTTTTTCTCTCTTCCCGAAACTTGCTCGTTGCTTGGCGCCCTCCATGATTCTCTTGGCCAAGACCCCAAGTTCAATTTCATGATGCATAGCATGAAGAGGACATGGAACGGGTACCTTTTCCTTATCTCCCCGCCTTTCTCTGGCAACTGGATGCGATACATACAGGGCCATGTTGGCGGTGTGTGAATTCATTCGAGTTCTGAACCTCCAAATCGTCCAAAAGTCTGCCTTGCAATGGCTGCTCATGCAAGAGTCAAACAACCACGATGTTGATTACAAACATGTCAAGCACGCATTTCGACCCATGTCGAGCGCAAACGCCGAGCCGCGCCGTTGAGACTAGCGACTCCACCACGGCCCGATCAACGGAAAAGACGGGCTGCCTCGATATCCTCTTGCAGTTAGAGTACGTAGTGTAATTCGGAACAGGACTCGGCGCGTGTTATCTCTCCTCTCTCCATCGATATTCGATACCATCCCTACATATAGTACACCATCACGGCAGGACAGTTGGCCCTTTCAGATCCCAGCGCCATGTCAGATATTGAATGGCAAAGGGCGGGTGCTTATCTAGATCTGCTCTTGTGTACTTGCTCATTCGGCCGAGCATGAAGCCGGACAATGAGAGCAAAGGTACTCAAGTCTTGTACACTACCAGGCTGCCGTTCTACCGACGTAAGACCTTCTCCGGATCCGTATTGCACCATGTGGGGGAGATGCCAGTGTCCTAGTGGTTCAAATGTTCCAAAACGAGTCCTCACAACGAAGGAACAAAGTTACTCCCACAATTACGCAACGGCAACTTTGCGCAAGATGCAAAGCGACACCGGCCGCATATCCAATGTCCAATGTCCACATTCTGGGGTTAACATATAGTCTGCACTACATAATAGACAGGATGATTGAATGCGCCGAACCCTTTTGGGCTTGCAAGCGTGTGGACTTTGGAGACCGGGAATTTTCGATTGAAACAGAATTACAAAACGGGAAGGACGTTACCTTGCCCCGCCATGTCATTTTCATATGCCCATGATTCAGAGCACTTGTCCTGATATCATTCCTTCAACAAGGGATCTGAGAATCGCAAGAAAAGAAGAAAAGAATGAGACAGACGACATCAATGCCAGGGTTCATGGTTGGTTGATTCTCCCCGATAATGAGCTTGTTCAGATCGCCCCGTCCATGTCATGGAGACGAAACCTTATTGGCCGATATCTATCAGTCCATACACTTTTTTTCGATTTTTTATTTTTCGTGAAAGCGAGGTTCCCATGAGTTTCAGAGAGATCCAGGGTCTCAATCTCTGGGAACGGAAAGTCGTTACGGGATCGTGGACAGTCTCCATGCGATAAATATTTCCGATGAACTCCCGCTGGGGACCTTGTATAACATCTTATCTTTCCCTCCATCCGCTCCATTTCCATATCACTTGCACCTGACCTCCTCCCATCTTCTCTCATAACTTTTCCTCTGTATTTTACTCTTCGAATTGCCTCTTCACTGTTCGCCATACCTCGAATCGCGCAAAGGTCATCTATTCGCCACCTTCCGTCCACAATCACATACGAAAACGCATGCAAAAAGCTTAAACTGCATTGCGCCGCTCGCCTTTCATCCCAACGACTTCCTCAAGAGCCATTGACCAATATCAGAGCCAGAAGACCGAAGCTTACTTGGACAATTCGACTCTTCAACTGACTGTCAACAAATTGGCGACAGCTCAGAAAAGTCGACACTGTCCTTGGCAAGTTGGCTCTTCCTTCGCTCCGATCTTCGCCTCCGGCCGATATCTCCGAATCTCAAATATCATCGATATCTCGATACCTTCGGGACCTTCCACTCCGGTTGAGATCTCATATCTCATCTGGTCTACACGGCGATCGGTTCCATTACCAAGCATCAGAAAACGAAAAGAAAAGGATCCACATATCAAGACGGAACTTTGGACATCCGGGCTGTGACCCCTCCTCCATAGTACTCGGCGCATACAATCGGCCTGTCTGTCATCCCGAGTCCCTCAAGGTACTTCCTCACGGACCCCCAACCCACGGCACAGCCGAACGGACCCCAACTACAGACAGCGATCGACACTGCAGTCAAGCCGGCGGCAACCATGGTTGAACATCGGCCCGTCCACAACAGCGAGGTCTACGTCCTCAGCCAGACGCCCTTCTCGAACCACCTCCACCACGGCGGCCGTCCCTCTCCACCGTTGCCCATCACCCCGGCCGAAGACGACTTCTGCTGCTCGCCCATCGACAAGCTCCCGCTGCATAACTTCGTCGAGCCCGCCATCGCAGCATGTGAAGAGCAGCTCGCCGTCGAGTCGCGCCTCTCGGGCGCCGTGCACCTGCTCAACACCGCTTCCACCGCGCTCTCCTGCATCACCCAACTCTATTCATCCGACCGCATCGCGCGCGACGGCTTCAACCGCGCCGTCGACGCCATTGTTCGGCGGCAGGGCGATCATGGGCGCAACGGAAAACTGGTCGTCATCGGCGTGGGCAAGTCCGGGCATATCGCCAAGAAGCTGGTCGCTACCTTCAACTCGCTCGCCATCCAGGCTGTCTTCCTCCACCCCACCGAAGCGCTGCACGGCGATCTAGGCCAGATCAACAGCAGGAACGATACCCTCCTGCTGATCACCTTCTCGGGCAAGACGCCCGAGCTGCTCCTCCTCCTCCCACACCTGGACAAGTCGCTACCACTCATCCTGCTCACGAGCCACACCCGCCCGGAGACATGCGAAATCGTCCGTCAGCGACCAGACACCATTCTCCTACCAGCCCCAATCCACGAGCCAGAGACCAAGTCTTTCGGTGTCAGCGCACCGACGACTTCCACGACCGTTGCGCTATCAGTCGGCGACGCACTGGCGATGGTGGCGAGCCATGAACTACATCCTTCTGTGTCGAAGGTGTTTGCGAAGAACCACCCTGGAGGCGCTATAGGCGCTGCTTTGCGCGGGTCTTTTGTCTCGCCAGCGCCGTCGGTCGCTTCGTCTACTACTTCTGGAACTACGCCATCTTCGTCGCGTACTACATCTATGACCACCTCCTCTCAACACCAACAACCACCATTACCAACGCGACATTCTCTCAGCGACCTAGCCATTCCCCTCCACGAAATCCCCTGCCTCGAAGTCGAAAGTCTCCTCCCCGCCCAGAGCCAGCCGGGTCACGAACCAATACCCACCGCACCCACAGCCGGCGACCTCCTCCTCGCCGCTTACTCCTCTCCATCAGGCTGGGTCCGCCTCTCCCTTCCCCCATCCCTTCCCCCCTTGTCCCACTCCAGTTCCAGTCCCACCGTCGGGGTAGTCTCCCCCCGCCGCATCCGTCGCCTCACCCCCTCCCTCCTCTCCCTCCCCCTCTTCGACCCCTCTCTCTCCTGGCTCATCACCCCGCAAGCAGAGTTCGTCTCCCTGACAGCTGACACGGAAGTGCGCAACGCGGCGGAGTGGATCAAAGCCATGCGGACCGTCCGGGCAACAGGCGTAACGACGAGGATGAGGGGCGTGATGGGAGAAGAGGAGGAAGGAGAAGTGGATTTTGGGGATGAGTGTGTTGTTGGTGTTATGGAGGGGGGTCATGGGTGTGTGGGGGTGGTGGAAGTTGGGGGGTTGTTGGATGCTGTTAATGGTGGTGGGGGGAGGAAAGCCATGAGCTGAGCGAGCTGAGGTTGTGAGGTTACGAACAAATGAGGAGAAACTGGAAGAGTTGAGTTGGTTGGTATATAAGCGGAGCGGGGGATGATTGCACATATGCACATATTGATACAATACCTAGTCTAAAGACAGGTTAGCAGGTTGGTCAGGTCGCTTTTTGGATGGGTCGGCTTTTTTGGATTTAGCAAGCAAGCAAGCATGGTTGATTGATTGATTGATCATTGGATCATCACACCACACACAGCGAGGGATCATCGAAAAGAAAGGGGGTTTGGACGGGAGGCACTTCTGCTCTCTTTTTCTGCGTAGCAGTCAGTTTTGTTTTAGTTTTGGATATCCGGGATAAGGCGTTGGGACGGACTATTTTTTGGAGGCAACTTTGGCTTTATAGTATTTCTTCTTGGATTCAAAGTTCGATACCTTCAAACTTTAAATCTGTTCATGATGAATGACATGGACGCTACCGCAAATTCCCACTCTCATAACGGATATGCTTTGTGGGTAATACTAGGCTTATGAACCAATCCAGTTGGCAAGATGCCGCATAGAGCGAGCGGGCTAAAAACGCCCGCATAAGATGTGGCCTAACTAACCCAAAGAGCACCTCCGTTATGAGTGAGAATTTGCGAATAAAACACAGCGGGCGCTTTCCTGCTTTTTTATTTGATCACATACGGTACCCCTCACTCACACTTGACACATGGTTGATGTCGTGCATGAAGCTTGTTCTGATTTTGGAAAGGGGAAGGGGTGGTTGGTGGTGATAATTGGTCTCCTCCGTCGCATCTCTTCTCGTTCAGGTCTCGGAACATGGCTAAACAGTACCACTATTGGCAACTTGATCGCAAAAATGTGCTCAAGATCTCAAAGGTATATATGGGTAGGAAACATAGACAGGAACAGTTATGATGTGAAGAAGGGGTGCGCGGGTATCTTCGAAAGCCCTCTAAACGCTGCTTTTCCATCCCATTCCTACGTAAAAACATCTAGACAACAGAGATATAACCACCCATAAACCAGAATGTACAGAAAAGCTTTTACTCTAACCCAACCCAACAAACCATCAACTTCTAAACAAGATATCTCCAAATTACAGAATCAAGCTCAGTCGCTATCACTATCGCTGCTCTCCGAGCTTTCGCTCTCCTCGCTCTTATCACCCTCCGACTCGGAAGCCTCCGCCTCTGAGCTCGACGAGGATGAAGAAGACGAAGAAGAGGAACTGCTGGTCGTAGTCTGCGTCTTGGCTCCCGCATCCGCCATCTCCTCATCCGAGTCAGAATCGGAGTCACTGCTATCGCTGTCCGAAGAGTCTGAGCTCTCACTATCGCTGATGTCCGTACGCTTGTTACGTACCCTGCGGCGCTTAGCGGGTTGTTGACCGTCTGTCGAGACCTTCGCGGTCTGTGGTTGAGGAGCAGCGGCGGCGGCGGTGGAGGAAGAAGCAGAAGTAGAGGTGGTGGTGGCGGTGGTAGTGGTAGCGGTGGAAGTGGCGTCCTCAGAGTCCGCCAATTCCTCCAGTACCATCTCGGCACGAACCCGCTTGATCAAACGCTCCTTAATATCCTTATCCACCCCATCCTTGTCCTTCTTCTCCTTCTTCTTCTCCTTCTTGTCGCTGCCGCTGCTAGGCGCTATCCTCAAGACGAACTCGACCTCGTCAAAGCTGCGCTTCTTGCTCTCCTTCGTCCGTTCTTTCTGATCCTCCAAGAACCTCGCAATCGCATCCTCATACTGCTTCTGCTTCTCCTCGTTCTTCTCCTTCGCCTTGTCCCCACCGGGAAAAGCAGACGCGCCAGCCTCCATATCCTTCTTCTTGATCTCCTGCGCCTGCTCCCGCAGCCGCGTGCGTACAAAGCCCTTCAGGTCGCGGATGTATTGATAAAAAACGGGGACGTCGGCCGAGGGAACCTTGTCGGACTCGAACACGTACTTGATCAGCAGCGTCTGGTGGTTCTTGTTGAACTTCCACTGTTCGCGGGCCGACTGCCACTGGCGCAGGTAGGCGAGGGAGGGCTCGAGGTTGGTGTCGGACTGGGGCTTCTTGGATTGTTCGGCGGACTTCTTGGAGGCCTGCTTCGCCTTCTTGGCCTTCTTCTTCTCACGCTTCTTCTCCTTGGCGGCGGCGTCGGTGGTGGAGGTGGTCTTGGTTTCTTGGGAGAAGGAGACGGACTTCCTCTGTTGTGTGGGAGCGGCGGAGTTATCGGGACGGAATCGCTTGTTTTGTGTAGGGTAGGTGTTCTGGTTGTTGAAGGACTGTTGCTGGGATGGCAATTTCCTCTTGAGTGCGCTGGTCGCGGGAGCTGGCTGACGGGTGGCGGATGGTGTGCTTGTTGTCGAGGGGGCGGCCGCAGGACTGTCACCAGCAGATCCCTTGAGCTTGAGACCCAATCGCTTCCAGGCCGGGACGGCGGACATGATGGGCGAGAGGAAGGAGGAGGAAGATTAAGAGAGGAGGGGAAAAGAGGGTAAAGTATGAAGGATGTACGTCGGATGTGACTGTGACTGCGACTATGCTGTATGTGGTGTGCCCTCTGATGTGATGTGGTGTGTCGGATCGGAATCGGTACGCGACAGGAAGAGTCGAGTGACGTGGGCGGCCACTACAGACGGTAGAATTACACGAGGGACCGTAAGTTACTTGGAGAAAAAAGAACTCAATTGATGATGGTGAGAAGTACGGGACAGGTATGCAGCCAAGGCCCAGTTCGTTGGTCGGCTCAAAGGTCCGGTGCTTGATTGCGGTGCGACGGGAATTGGAGATGTTATTGGTGGTGTCGCTGTCTGAGATTCCGAATTCTGCAATTGAAGAACTGCGACTGCCACTCTCCTCCAAATCCATCGCAAATTTCTGTCCGCTAGAGCTCTTATCGGCGCCCTGCAACAGGGGTCCTGGTCGTGATAAGAGATGGAAATAAAGTGGGGTTGATCTGGGGAATCTGGACGGCGAGAGCTCGGCAGGCAAGAGTGGATTGAAGCTGTCAGTTGGAGTGGGGTCATCTTAAGCTGCGGAAATCGTGTGGGGCTGTTTTGCTCTTGGGCTGGCGGGCGATGGGCTGGCCCAGGCGGCTGGCTGTCACCTGGTCGAGCTGGTGTCCTTGGCCTATCAGATCGTCAGCCTTCTTCCTCCAGGCAATCCCGCCGTAACGCGTTCGATGGCGGGCGCTGGAGCAGCAGCTGTTCACTGGAGTTGCTGCCGTGGACATCGTCACTGCATTGACCAGGGCAACGACGAAGCTCCCTTCTGCCTGCCACCAACTCGACCCATCCATCTCCAGACGTCAACAAACAAACACCACGATTGATTTCCAACCGAAGCCGGCGATTTCTCCATTTGCATCACGATTACACATAGACCGATCCATTTAATCAAACATTCAAGATGTCGGGTATGTCAAGTCAGCTTGGGTTCGACCAGCAACTGGGCTGCCCGCTCCACCCACTTACTGGAGCTCCCCCAAGCTATCACCATGCTCTGATGTAGGCACCATGGCTAACATACCACCCCCACGACAGGCAGCGCTGGCTACGACAGACACATTACAATCTTCTCCGAGCAGGGAAGATTGTACCAAGTCGGTATGTTTGCATCTTCCCGTCCGACTGGCGTACCACAACCCTCGACCCTCGACCTCTCTACGACCCGATCCCAGACACCGATACGCGGAGGCGACCGATTATGGTGGACTAGAAGAGGCTCGACATTACTGGTGGATAACAGGGATGCTGACGATGGAGGACCATGATAGAATATGCCTTCAAGGCCATCACAGCGGCGAACATCATGTCGCTCGGCATCAGGGGGAAGGACTGCGCCGTAGTTCTGTCCCAGAAGAAGGTTCCCGTACGTTGTCCTGGAACTTGTTGTCCTGGAACCTTCGGGGTGGTTGATATACTGACGGGCATGCGACAACAGGATAAGCTCATCGACCCCTCCTCCGTCTCCCACATCTTCCAGATCTCGCCCTCGGTTGGCTGCGTTATGACGGGATCCATCGCCGATGCGCGCGCCTTCGCACAACGCGCCCAGGGAGAGGCTGCCCAGTTCCGATACAAGTTTGGCTACGAGATGCCATGCGACGCCTTGGCCAAGCGCATTGCCAACATCAGCCAGGTCTACACTCAGCGCGTAAGCTAGCTCCAGCTCCCCCCGCAGCGGACCACTAGTCTTTAAACAGGAAGAGGATAACTGACCGGAGACTTTTGTTCCCCAACTGCAGGCCTACATGCGCCCATACGGCGTCGCCGTCACCCTCATATCGCTCGACTCGGAGTTCGGCCCCCAGCTGTTCAAGTGCGACCCGGCAGGCTACTACACAGGCTACAAGGGCACCGCGGCGGGTCCCAAGCAGCAGGAGGCCCTCAACCACCTGGAGAAGAAGCTCAAGAACAAGGATCACGCGCCCGGTGACTGGAAGGAAGTGGTGGAGTTGGCCATCACCACGCTCAGCACGGTGCTAAGCATGGACTTCAAGAAGACCGAGATCGAGATTGGTATCGTTGGTGGACCCAGGCCGGACGGAAAGGAGGGCACATACCCCGGTTTCAGGACGTTGACCGAGGATGAGATTGATGAGAGGCTACAAGCTATTGCCGAGAAGGACTGAGGGAGGCAGGCAGGCAGGCAGGCAGGCAGACGGAGACTATTTGGTGATTGACGCTGTGACGTGGTCTATCTGGAAGATGAATGAGGAAAGGGATGCTACCCTGGAGGCAGCTGGAAATCATCGATAGATGGACTCACGGAGAATCCGAAGATGAGTGTGTCTAAGAGAGCTGAGAGCTGAAAGCAATGAAATGATAATGGCCCATGAAAAAGATAAGTGGTAGTGGTCGAATGAATGGTGATTGATTGCATAAGCAGAACAGATAGTTCGCATCTGAGCACGTCAACATCGGTCGATATCATCTTGCCCAGTCGCAATCACAAGGCTCTAATATGTCGGCACTTGAACGTCGTTGGCCTGTTTCTGTATGTGACAAGGAGTAATCATCATCCTCACAGACAGACTCACAGTATACAGCAAGCAGGCTAAAGGCTTCACTCCCTTTACTACTGTACAGCAACGAAGAATCCAAAGAGGAAGGAAGCCAAGTCGTGATCCAGCCTTGCAGCCGTGCTGGGGACTGGACCGAGCTGAAGGCTGAAACGAGCCTGACGTTCGGTCTCTGCAGCACTCAGTTTGGTCACTTGGTAGAAGTTGGGTATCAAGATGACCAATATGACCATTGTGACTGGAAGGAAAAGAGAGACGGGCGACAAGCAAAGTCAGAAAAAGCAAAGTTCAAAGCTCAAAGAGAGGTGTTAGGATAGTAAATCGGTTAACGGGCAACGGACAACGGGCAACGGTGGGACTACCTAGACTAGACCGTACCGGGAGAACCGAGCCGTGCTTGCATTTTGGCATTTTGAGACAGTTGGATCGCGTGGGGAAAAGGATGTAAAGGGGTTTGGGGGATGATGATTTTCGATGTTGAGATGTGGTCAGGGTGGTGGTGATGGTCAGGGTCTGTCTCTATCTTCGTCAGGATGCTAGTGGTGGTGGCCTCCCGATATGGTGGTGGCTGGATGCTTGGCTGGTTGGGTTGCAGCCAATGGGGTACGTTACCTTTTTTTGGTGTAGTGTACATACACTACTGCGATGTACGTACGGTAGGGACATGACATAGGACAGGACAGGGGGCATGGGGCATAGCATCACATTACCTCCCGGCATGCGGTCCGGACGTGGAGTGTGGACGGACTTGAAAGTGTACTACTAGGTACGTCGCTGGGGTGGGTGACGACGTCGAAGAATTAAGTAAGGTTAGTAAGTACCTTGGTAGAGATTTCATTTGAAAGGTGAAGGGAGGTCAACCTCACGATATCAGATTGAAGTGAAGTGATCACCGAGATTTGGTTATGGATCTCAACCACTTCTTGAGCTTTGAAGCAACGTCGGTATAATTCGAAGCAACTTTCTCTACGTACATAAATAACCTTCATCACCGCCGACCTCGAATCTCAACTCTCTCCACACAATGAGGCTCTTCAAAGGTGGCCGCCTCAACAGGCCCGCTCTCACCATCTACACTACCTAGGTACCTAGCCCGTCCGCACTTCGGGTGCGTTCGGCTATAAGGCACGACGGGGGTGACGGGGCAAGGCGACCACTCGGCACGGGCAACTTACACTAAAAGTCCAAACCCAACAAAAAAAAGGAAGCATGTTCCTGGAAAGATTGTTGGTGATGGAGCCTCTAGAAGTGGACAAATGGAAATCGAAAGAAGACGACGCAACACCGAAGGGAAGGACGTTGAAGCTAGTTGCTGTAAGTCTCAAAGCGGAAAAGGAAAAAAAAAAAGGAATGCGGAATGCGTGGCATGCATCGATGTCGATGTGGCATGCAACCCCCTTTCTTGGCTTGGTGGGAGGTATATTCACTAGTCTCCAAAAGAAACTTCTTTTTGAAGGCTGCCTCTCCCGGGATGGATGGAGCCATGAACACTGTTCCGTGTTTCCCGAGACTGTGGGATTGGTGTTGTGTTGGGCATGGAGACTACGATTTTTGGGGAGAAGGTCGAGAACGCCATGGACTTTTTCGAGATTTCCAAAAGGTAGTATCTCATGGAAGACTTGGGAATAAGTTGCTAACGCGGAAGGGGAAGGGGGGGAGTGACCGAGCTGGATGGAGATGATGCAGATACTGAAAATGGTAGGAGAAGGGGGCTTGGCGCGACCGAGTTGATGAATGACATGAAGCTGTCCTGGATGTTTCGGGCTTTGCTTTGGTGATGAGGTCAAGAGAGGGTCTCGATGCAACCCTGACCTTCAAAAGATCTGCCGGAGCCGACTGTCGGTTTCAGGAATGTGCTAAAGAAAGCTCAAACCAGATTCGCTGCCCCAGCTCAGCCCAGGAAAACGTGGTTCTGGGTTAGGATGGGTTAGAGCTGTTGGAATTGCGGAGCTGTGATTGGTCGGGTTGACACCTGAACATGTCCTGAGCCACAGATGATGTTGATTTGATATTGGGCTGCCTCTCTTGTTTTGCTGTTGCTGCGGATACCGCCATACCGAAAATCGTCTGTGGCGTCGCTGAAGGCTCGTCTATTTTTCCTAATCGGGATTTTAGACACTCCACAATTCGCGACTTTGTCCTTTTTTTGTGTCACCGTCACTTTGCCATGATGAGCACCAAAGAGCCGCCTTTTGGCGGCATCGACACTGGCTTTGGCGTCCTCCTGGCTTAGGGGCGCTTACGGGCTGGATATGGCTGGAGAGATGACGGGATGACGGAGCACAAGATCTGTTTACCGCTCAGACTTCAACTTGATATTGAGGCTTGAACAAGGCTCTGACGACAAACTCGTCCGAGGCTCCGACCCGGGGGGGAGGCAGGGTCACCACGCCAACCCCATACCGCCCAAAGATCTGGCATCCATCTCCATCGGACAGCACGTATTCCCACTTCTCCTGCATGCAGCGGCTCCAATTCCCAGGTGGACTAGGATCATCAAGTCCGACCCGTACAGTTATCAAAACATGGTCTCCCTAGCCTTACACAAGTCGCTCGTGCCGGACTTCACAGCCTGTGGAGTAAAAGCCGTTGTGGCCGTCGTGACATGCTCCATACAGTCTAGCGACTTGTACCTGCGTTGGGATATGGAAAGTCAGGACGCCTCATGGCCTCATCGGATGCCCGATTCGCAACTTGTATGGCCCTCGCCGTGACTCTCCACCATGGAGTTCATGCAGCTTTACAGCTTGGTAGGGGTTTGTTGCTCGCCATGACTCCAACTCCCGCGAGCCATCATACATCACGAACTGGCATCTATCCTTTGGTGGAACAACACATGCCAACCCAAGGGTTTAGGTCGAGCGGCTGATGAACATCCATCTCCATCTCGCAAATGTTAGTGGACGATGCGGCCCGGCGTGAGCCTTGGGCTCGGGGAACACTAGTAGAACCATGAGGTGTTGACCGGGAATAGTCGTGATGGCTTCTTCGTTCGACTGGATATGGAACTACGTACCAGTAGTACATACCACTTACACAATCCATGATCGGTTTACCTCCACGGTCCTAGTCAGGGGGAATGCCGTTCAACTCCTCCACCACTCCTCCACATGGCTTCAACGGTTTTGTTTTCTTTTTCATCATGATGGGATCGATTTTATACAAAAGGTCTCAAACATCGCCTCCCAAGTTGCCATCACGACCCATCGAAACACACCACCTCAGTCTTCAGTTGTCCAGGGGATCACGATCAGCATCTGAACCGACGCCGCCGCCAATCTCTTCCTTCTTCCAGACTTGCCAGTTCATTACAACTCGCATATTGACTTGTCAGCTATACCAGCCATCCCTTCACCGAATTCGCTTCATACCTCGACGACACTATTCTTGTTTCTCCCTTTCTTCCCTTCTACACCACCGAGAAGTGTCAAGAACTTTTGCCTCTAAAGGTCTTGTCCAAATCCCATTACCACCAAGGATCCATCTTCTCGGATATCCATCCCACAACAACCGCAACCATGTCTGACGGACGTAAGTACCTTGTCTATGCCACTTCCCACTCCTCCCTCCCCACTCAAATCACTTGTCGTTCCCCTGCCGGGCCTACCAGCGCCTTGGGAGATCCATCCACACAGGCATGGCACTGGCATACACACCCCCCCTTTGACCTCCCTATAGGGACTTACCACACCCTTTTCACATCATCCACTGCCGTGCGCACTCATCCATTGCCGTTCACACCTTCACACCCGCCCACAACCACTCATACCCTTCCAAGACCCATACACACACCCATCCATGGGAGAGGTTCAGGTGCGTACTAGGGACGCCACCACCACAAAACTTTACCCAAACAGGACGTGGACAAAGCTTCACACCTATCCAGAAGACCAGAACCAAGGACAAGTTCCATGTCTTTACAAAATAATCTATCATCATAACAATTCGCAAATAATCCATGTTTCCGAGCCAAGGAACAACTTCACGCCATCACTCCTTCCTTCCCCCTAACTCGAACATTACCAAGCAAAACCAAGCAAGAACCACCCGCTACCCCCCTTGCCTCCCTTGACACTTTCAGTTCCCTCCACGTCACTCAACACTCAACACTCAAACTACCTGCCGTTCAACAATTACTAACACACCCCTACCAGTAAACCCCCTCCGCGAAGCCCGCGTAGCCGAACTCCTCTCCGACTTCCGCACCCTGCAATTCTACATCGCCGCCGCGCCCACCTCCCCGGGTAACCCAGACGAGTATTACACGGAAGGGTGGGCCGCTTTGCGACAATGCGCGCTGGACGGGCAACACATTCTCAACTGCGCGGCCGACATTTCTATTCCTTGTGCTTCCGGTCCGGGGCCGGATGAGCAGGCGAAGGCCGAGCTGAAGCAGATCTTGCTGGATGCGTATGCGCGGAGACATGAGGGCCAGAAGATTTACTTGAGGCAGGCGGCGGCGCAGAGATGGGTGGGGTGGAGGGAGACGGTTGTTGTGAATGGAGGGGGAGGAGTGGGACAGGGGATGGAGGGGGTTGATGGGCAGTTGAGGGCTGTGAGTACTTCCGTTTTCTCTCTCTCTCTTTTAGACGGTGGTGGTGGTGGTGGTGGTGGTGATGGGGATCTTGGACTTGGGGGGCAAAGGCTAATGATGGTGACGAAAAACAGGAACTAGCAAACATCACCGACGAAGCAGTCTACGCCGAGCTCCAAGCGAACGACATCAACATGGGCCGCTGGATAGACGAGGACCCCAGTCTCAGGGAGGTCCAGAGGTGGATTCGTTCGAGGAGGCAGTGCTAAATCGGCACTCGTCCTTCCTGTTGATAAACTCGCTCGACACGAACGACGACAAGACGAGGACACAATATCGCCGATATGTCCTCTCTTCGATCCTACAATCTTTCAAAGACACTCGACATGGACGGCGACATACCGCAGCAGTGACAGTCCTGAAAAGGGGTCATCTGTCCGAGATAGTGGCAACACCACCAACGTCAACAACACCACCACCAACACTTCGCTTCTCTGCTGGTCAAACAGTTTTTTCTCGCTTCTGTTCTTTTGCATCTTTTGCATCATCGTTACACAAAAAGGGGGTTAGAGGGGGTTCTTGTTTTTTTTTTTTTTTTTTTTTTTTTTTTCTGGTCTTTCTTGGTTTCTGCTCTATCCTCTCTATTCTGTTCTTTTCTGCTGTTCTGTTGTTTGGATCTGGCTTTTCTGCATGGGCAGCATATGAAGGGCATAAAAGTCGGGTTTTGGTTTCTTCTTGTTCTTTTCAGCATTTTGGCTGTTGGTTCTTCTTTCCTCTTTTTCCTTTTCTCCAAAACTTGCATGTACATACTTGCTTCTCTTTTTTTTTGTCGTCGGTGCAGGGCGTCCGGTACACGCTTTGGAAGTCTTTTGGATGCCTGTCAGGGCTTGTGGTGGGGGACACCTAGGAGTGGATAGGGAAGATAAGAGATCTGGGGCTACTGCCTGGCGCAGGGGACTTATTGGGATTACCTACCTAGGAGAAAGGGGTATGTAGTAGTGACAATGGGACATCTATCCAGTACAATCGCTTCTCGGGAACATGTGACATGACTGGATATTGACTGAGGTGGTTTCAGCCGACGGCCCTCGCTCGACCTCAACCCGCAAAATACTCTCGCGATACCAACTGCCGCACTTACAAAGTGCCGAAGACGAAAGTTAAGCATTGCCAAGAACAGTAGGCTTTGACATCCAGATCTTGGCAGGACTGGGACCATGCAACTGATGGGTGACATGTGAATAAGTTTATGGCGGGAGAATGGGGACCTGGGGATAGTAACAAGTGTCTTCTTTCCGATATGTCTGCCTTTGGTCATCTCCATCACAATGCAGTCACGGAAGAGGAGAACTCGAGAACTCGAAGGGAAGTAGAGCAACAGAGCTTCGAATTCGATCTAACATCACCAACCGTACTTCTAGCTGCAAAGAACATACCCAAGCCAAATATCCAACCCGAACGCCAACGCTCAAACATTTTGCTTGCTCTGAACACAAAGCGCAATACCACCCAAACACAGGAGCATTCCCAGCATGGTTTCTGTTTGAAAATCCCCGTTAGCTACTGCTCCTTCACCACACAAACACTAGTCTAGAGGAGACGTACTCACCACCACTAATAACCTTCCCTTCAACCCACCACTCCCCAATAACCGTAAACAGAAAAGCCGTCGTATTAACAATCGGCACCGTCAAACTCAGCTCTGTTTTTCATCACCCCATCTTGTCAGCATATCATCATCCCCACCCAGGAAGAAACCCTTTCACCCTTCCCTGTCCCCATTTATTCATTCCTTCCAATAACCGGTGTAGAATAGACAGAGGTACATACCTGACCCCCCAACCAACAAAAAGAACCACAAACTCCCACTCAAATTGATCCCCAGCGGCAACGCATACCTCCAATTCCTCACCAGGTCCGTCACCGCGAACCAAGCGCCCAGCGCCTTCCTTTTCACAGTGCTCCCCCTTTGCACTGACTCTCGCTCGAGAAGCGGGTGAGGCGGAGGGTTATGCGCCTTGGCGGCCCGGCGCAAGAAGGGCGTCGTGAAGCCCCAGGCGAGACCGACGAGGAGGAAGGAGAGGATGTAGTTTAGCAAGGGGGGGTTGGGGGATATGCCGGGGGCCGGGAGGTCTGGGGACATGGAGGGGAGGAGGGAGTGGGACGTGGGGGCTTGTAGTGTGGTAGTAGACATTTTTTGCGGGCGGAGTGGGATGATGACGGTACCGGTGTGCTGGATGGGATGCCGTTCGGGCGTTACAAAAGAGTGGTGTGCTGGGATGATATGGGAATGAAGTGATTCGCAAGTACTATGTATTGCCCGTCGTGGTCGTGTAAGAAAGTGTGACGGGAGTACTGTAGTGACGAAACGCCACGGTGTGGACATGCGGGCTGGTGAGGTTACAGTGAGGTTACAGTGGGCTTCGGACAGTGTGTGGAAGTGTGGCTGAGGACCCCATATTGTTGGAGTCCTTCTTGGACAAGGTGAGCAAGGTGAACAGGCCGAGGTGAACGGTCAGCGACAAATGCCCCTTGCACACGCACGGGCCATATACCTAACGTTAACCCCTGAGCCTTACACGACGACATGTCTTACTCTGTCTCCTACACAGACACTCTCTCGTCAGTCTTTGGCGCTTTTGCCCCCTCTCGTACAAAAAACTGTTTTTCCAACTATCACAATATCCTCACGGTTTCTGTGAGTTTCGGACCTTGGCAGTGCGTGGTGATTGAACTTTAAATGCTATAAGGAAGGAAACCTAGGTGTTGTGCTCTTTCCACACGTAACGATGCGGTTTCCAAGTCGTTGTTTCCCAGGTACTGTTCGCCAACAGCTTGGAAGATTTTCAGGCGGACATTTGATTATTCCCAAAACTCCGAGTCTGGAGTTGCTGAGGAGATACTCTACAACAACGCCAATGACCAGTTCAGTCTGCGATAAACATACGGGAGGAAAACTGCGCGGGCAAGTAGCATAAGGTGAGGAAAGCAAAAGATGCCGGTCGGACGGCACCGACTGCTGCTTCGATGATGCGTGTGGGTGGTCCGGAGAAAAGAGTCGTGTACCATGTTGGTGAAGAGTTATGGATGGACCCAACTTCTGGTCTATGTGTCTTGAGGTTTTTATTATCCTCGATATTTGCAGGCAGCTGTGACGGCAGCCTTGCAGCTGTGCCTCTTGACTGCCATCGCAACTATATAAGACCACTTGAGCGACCGAATTGCCAGCTTCGGTTACTTGTATCCTTTTGGAACATAGCCTAGTGGTGTAGTGGTCTGCCAGCGCCGTGACAGCAGCAGTATTTTAAAGTATTGGCATTGCTGCAGCGCCTTGCGTCAACCACATACCTACCTTTTCGTGGGCTTCAAATCTGGCCTCAAGTCGAGGTGAATTGCTACAGGTGAGCACAGTCCAACTTTTATTTTTTCAACTGGTATATAAGGTCGTCTCGTCGCTCCTTCAGTTCTCTCTCTCTTTCTTCCCTTTTCCCCAACTTCGCAGTTGCTTCATTTTGACATACACTGCTCATTTCTCACATACAATTACACAATGGCACCGACAAAGCCCACAGGCAAGCGCAGGTATATTCCTCATCTCTTTGACATGGGGCCCCTTCTGGTAGCTTTGAAAACAATTGAAATTGACAAACAGCTGGGAGAGGGGCAGGTGAAAGTAGCTCAGAAGACTCTGGCAGCGCCTCCTCCTTACCGCGCCTCTTGTTCGACTCCGAAGCCCAAGTCTGAGAGCAAGGGAAAGAAGAAGTGCGGGTGGGCGCTTGGCGGCAAGGTTACTGATGTCCGGAACCCTCTGCCTGAGCTGCCGGAGCCTTTTGAGCTCGCCCCTGTTAACTCTCCCCCTCCTGCCCGTCGAGATCAAACGTCACCAAAGCGGCAAGAAGGGCGCCCATGGAAACATACTTGCACCTGTAAGGTGGTGAAGAAGTCGGAGGGGAGGAAGAGGAGAGAGAGGGAGAGGAGGCAGCGGCGTAGGAAGGCGAAGAAGGTTGAAACCTGATGACCCTAATGACTCTGGCCAAAAAGAAAAAACGAAGACAAAAAGGGAGTTGATCTGAAATCAATACCTTTTTTCTGGTTTTTTAGCTTCTGGCTTTTTTTCGCTTTTTTCGTTGTAATCTTCTGGCTATGAGCTGGGGATACGAGGAAGAAAGCTGAGCTTTGCTCTTGTCTCTTGGTCAGTTTCCGACAACAATGACCCGAAGATGCTTGATATCAGTGTTCCGTCGGTGAATGACAAGACCCAGTTGAAGAGCAACTCGGTTCGCGCGCTGGGCGATGGTTGCTGTGGGTTGAAGGGGGACTGGACATGAGTCTAGTTGGGAGGAAGCATGGCGAACGACATCAGTGCGAAACATCACCGCAACGGAACATCACCGCAACGAAACACGGCCGCAATGAGACATGGCCGCAAACTGATGGCAACGAACGTATCGTGTTGTTTGACTTGGACATCTTTGATACATCGCTGCTCCGAGGAAGGGTGAACCGTCATCCAGCACCTCGGGCATCCTGCCAAGCATCCTGACGTCGTCCCATCCACAACGCCGTGATCAGGACCAAAAAATAAAAATAAAAATAAAAATAAAAATAAAAATAAAAATAAAATGCTGGTACAATCCTTGAGACGTATCTAGGTAGCCGGGCTATGGTCTTTTTTTTTTTTTTTTTTTTTTTTTTTTTTTGTATTTTTTTTTTTTTTGAAGGTAAACCGGTGACTGCCGTCCGCCCTTCCACCGGCAATCTCTACATCTCCGGACGGCTTCCCATGGCAGATGGCGTCTCCCGAACCTCTACCGAAGCAGACAACCATGGACACTCGCAAAGCTCATCCTCTCGCCACAGTCTAGATAACTCTCGTGAAATTCTGACGGATGATGGCAATTCGATATCCGACAATTATGGTTATTGCTTCCTGCTGGTAATGCTCATCATTGCCCGAAAAAAAAAGCTTCGCAATCCAGCGCATCGAGCATGTCGATTTCGTTAACCAACACCGAGTTGCGTGAAGCTTTCGGGAAGAGCGTCTGGAGACTCTTCAAGTCGCGGTCAAGGAGGGCGGGAAGAAAGAGGCTAGTGAGCCGAAGTAAGACCTGCCACATGCGCCGTCAGACGAGAACATCACCATCACCATGCAAACTAGATAGCGACGAAAACTTCGACTTATTTTCCTTGGAAGGAGGACGTTGCTACGACAATGCGTGCCTGCCCGCCATGGATAATAGACAGACTAGCTAGATAGGCACCACCAAGTCAGTCAGCATGGTGCGCGCTCTATGTACAAGACTCGTCAGATTTGGAGTTGGGCTTTGTCCAATCCTCTTACCTACCTCTAGCTACCGGATCATCAGATTACATCAGCAGCAGCAGCAGCAGAAGTGACGCCCATGAGTGTTCACGCTTCACAAGCAAGATAAATTGGCTGGCAAAGACTTCCAACAGTCTTTCATGGACACCAGGTGAAAGACTTCGGTCTTATCTCCCTGTCGAATGGAAGGAAAGCATCATTATCTATTGATGCCCCTACATAGGCCGTACCCTCCTCCTTTCGACTTCCCTCCACTGGCACTCCTTTCCAGTATTTTAGGCCTGCCCCTCACACCTGCTTCCCACCCCCATGTGAAAGGCAGGCATCAGTCCTTACAACCAGAGGGAAGCCGTCACAACATTGGCTGGCACAGAAGGAGCACAAGTCTGTCAGTGAAGGAAGCCATCCACGGAAATAACCCCAAAACGGCTGATTGGAAGTGTGGTGGGCTCCCAGAATCCAGGTATATAAACACGTCTCCCCCAGCCCTTTAGTTCGGTTTTTTTGCTCATCAGAATCAAGCACTCCTCAACCATCATCCGTTTTCTCCTTCATTCATCAGACATGTACTCGATACCAGCCCATTTTTTGACCTCGTCCTTCTACCTCCGTCACATCATACGCCCAATGCTGTTCCATTTCGCCAAGGGCTCTTGATCTTCCACAACCTGCTTCAAGGCATTCGCCAATGCCACCACCAGCTTGCGTTCTTCATTCGTCATGTCGATTCTCTACCTGGTTGTTCGACAAGACTAAAGCCAAGCAGCTGGTAGCCCATGCTACGCCCAGTAGGCCAGTCACGCTTCGTGCTTGACCACTTAAGGTACGTTCTCCTAATCAACCACCGCCTTTCCCATCAACAGAACCCTCCTAGGCGGCTGGCTTACCTCGTGTTCATTTGGCTAACTTCCTTTGCGGTCAGTCATCTCGGTTCTTTATCATCAGTCATCAGTCTTCAGCATCATTCGGCTTTTTCTTTCCTCATCAGGTAGGTGCGAATTCTACTTCGTCAGGCCTACTTAGCCAGTGGAGACCTCGCAATTCTTTGTATTGTTATCTTGTCGCGCTCGGTTTGGCTAACCCGCTTTACGGTGATCTCAGGTCTTCCTCATCGGTCTTCGGTTTCAGTGCCACAGCGAAGCGTCTGTTTCACGACCTCGTCAGCGGGTTGCCGGATTCCGAAAGAGGCACCGCTTTCACCACCGCCGAGGCGCATACAACACGACAAGCATGACGTGCGGCACTACATCCGTACTCCGATCACACCATGTGGGACCCTTATAACCACAACTCAAGAGATCTATTCAAACAAGCTTTACGCCATATCTGCGCCAACTTGGCATCCGTGGGGGCCCTATTCGTCTCTCTGAAAGAAATTGAACTTGATAGGAAGAAGGGGGAGGGGCAGGAGAAGTCAGCAGCTCAGGCCCTCACCTCCGGAACGTCCCGACACTCCAACGTCATCGCTTCGCATACAGGAACTCTCACGGAGTTACCCGGATGAGGATAGCAAGAAGTTGCGTGAGGCTGGAAGATTACGATCTTCCCTCTTACATCGAACTTGTGATCTGTCCGATCAACCACAACGACAAGCTTTTTTGCAATCGCAATCACGAAACCAGCCAAGTTTACACTCTCAATTAATCACCATGCCTTCATTGAACAGAATCTCGACAAACTCTGAGCATTTAGCTGCAGTGCGAGTTCCTGTTGCTGCTGCCCCTCCGCCGGGGGCATACCTAGCTAGTTTCCATAGAATGTATCCAGTCAGCGAAATCAGCGAAAACAACAACAGCGATCTTGTACATAGCAGGGGGTTGAAGAGGAAGAGGGCGGAGGAGGAGAGTCTCGAGGAGTTTTTGAACAATGTGTGCGATGAGGTGTGGCTTCGAGAGGTACACTGAGTGTTGAAGCCATCACCATATCTTGGCGGCACAAGGTGGATACGATCCACACATGCTTACCCTGTATATAAGCTGGATGGACTTCGTCCCTTTTCCTTTGGTCTTTCTCTCTCTCTCTCTCTCTCTCTCTTCAATCAATCAAGACATTCACCACTTTCGTCGTCTCTCGTGATCACCGCCTCCGTATGGTTCAACACTGAGTACATGATGAGGAGGGACCTCTGGACTTGGATTGTTGGAGTCTCTCATGGCCTACTTAGGTAGCTTTCGTTCTTGTAGAGGCAATCAACTACCATACCATCAAACCAACCATCTCTACCCGTACAGGCCCCAGGACTTCCATCCTCCGATACCGTCCCGCAAATCTAGATGTCCTCTGCTTGCTGATTTCTCGCCGAATCAATTCAAGCCTGGCTTGCCGCTATGGCGAGCACCCGTCCGGGTTGTGAGAACTCCGAGAACCTCCCGGGCCGCTTCAAAACAATGCCAACAACAATCACATAGAACAACAACATGCGAGCTGGACCCTGTCTGGGCTTTCGCCCTTCATGTCCTCCAACACCGACAAGTTTCGCCAGGTTGCTGGTAGAACTGCATACGAACCCCCTCCCGCATCACATACGAACCCCCTCACAGCATACAAACCCCCTCAGAATGCAAGAAATCTGCAAGTTGCCACAACTGCCACAGCCCACGCACCAGCCACTCGTCGCGGGGATCATAAGGAATTCCGTCCTGCCCCTTCTCCAAATTCCATTTCTTCCCTCTTTCAACAAACTTGTGCTCTTGTCCATCAACCACACAACAAGCTTTTGCGAACGCACGCGACACAAAACCAGCTAAGTTTTCCCATCCTGCCATCTTGAAATCAATCAAAATGTCGAACAGACACTCTACTGACTTCTTAGCTACAGTCCGGGTTCCCGCCGATGCTCCGGCGCCGAGCAATGACGAGATACAAGCGAGCTTTGACAAAATGTATCCGGTCGAGGAACATGGAGATAGCAGAGGGGTGAAGAGGAAGAGGGAGGAGGAGGAGGAGCAGGAGGAGCAGCAGCAGGAGGAGAAGGAGAAGGAGAAGGAGAAGGAGAAGGAGAAGGAGAAGGAGAAGGAGAAGGAGAAGGAGAAGGAGAAGGAGAAGGAGAAGGAGAAGGAGAAGGAGAAGGAGAAGTGTGGCAGGAGGTTCGTGAGGAGCAGCAGCAGGAGGAGGAGCTGGACAAGGAGATCGAGGAGCTGGAGAAGAAGATCGAGGCGCAGGAGGAGGAATATCAGGAGCGGTTTGGGGACATTGATGAGTACACGCAGTGGCAGCAGTGGCTGGAGGCGGTGAGGAAGGCGGCGGAGGAGTACAAGGCTGGGGAGGGGAGGGTGAGGGAGGAGAAGCGACATAAGGGTTGTGGGGAAATGAGGCGGATTTGGCTTTGATCAGCGGATTTGGTTTTGGTTTTGGTTTTGGTTTGGTTGGTTCTTCGGGCCTGTAAAGTAGACTGGGTACCTTTTTCCCACTGGGGTTTTCAACGGCCCGTTGGATCCGCCAAATACAAGCGTTTTTTCAAGAGAAAGTTGGTTTGCTTTTGCGGAGTTTGTGCATTTTGACTGGTTGGGGTTGTTGAGAGAGGAATCCCGAGGCGACTCGCTCGCTGGGGGGCTCGAGGTCTGGACTGGGAGCTTCCGAAGCTGCCAAGTTCGAGTTCCATCTCCAGCTATGCCTCAGCATCGGAACGCCTTCGTGACTTCCTTGCCGAGTACACGTACGTGACGAGCGACGACCGTACGTTGGAGTCTGAGAGAAGGTCGGACTCGAAACGGTGGCGCCGCCGGGACCGTCAGTTGCCCCAGGAAGAGTCGGGAGTGTGTTGTTGCGTTGGACTGGTCGGGCTGCTGGTAGAGGGAGCGAGGCGCGGCTGTGGTTGTCGGGTCCAGAAGATGGAGGTGGAAGCGTGGAAGAGAAGGGTAAGAACGGCGACTTCCTTTGTTTTAGTGGTGCAGGGTCGTGCTCTCTGAGATACCTCTACGTTGCGGTTTATGTTTTTCTTTTGTGCTTTGGCATCGTGGACAATCTGCGAGCAGCTCATGTGGCCAGGAAATGTAACGTTTTGAGCTGGCAGAGTTGGACACATCTTCCCGCATTATGTGCAAGACAGGCTGCTCTCCTGTACTCTCCGTTTCCTCCGGCGACTCGGTCTTGTGGGTCGCTGACCGCTCCCCGATCCATGGTGTTACTATAGAAGACATCTCGGTGTGGTAGGTCTGGTGTTGTCAGCGATTTCTTCTCAGGATCGTTTCTTGAAGGCGATGAAGAAGAAAACAACAACGGACGCGCTAGTGATCCAAACAAAATATAAGAATGGTTCGATCTCCTGCAAAAATGTTCGTTGGCTTATATAATCGTCCAAATCCTAATATCAAGATCAATGGTATTTTCACGACAAATGGAACAAAACAAAGTATTGTTAAAGCAATATTTTCCTGATCCCCAAAAACGCCCGATAACGCCGATTATTCCTGTGCTTGTTCGTAATAACAACAGTGTCTAAGAGAAGTGGATACCCTCTTCGTGGAAAGCTGTCAGGTATGTTAGCGAGGTCATCCACCAGAAAGGGAAACCGGAAAAGAACCTACCGAGCAACAGTTTGAGGAAATCGTTCTGATCACACTGCCTAGCTCTCTTGTCCGCCAACTCGGTGTTCGTAAGCACCTTGTTCAACTTGGCCTTGACTATCAGCGCGACCTTGGACTTGGGGTTCTTGCTGGGTGTCTTGGCGTCCTTAGCGTTGGCGTCGTTCTGCTCCTTGAAGAAGACGGGCATGTCCTCGTCCTCATCCTCCTCCATAGCCTCGTCATCGTTGTTCTCCTCGTTATCGTTGTCTTCGTTGTTGTCGTCCATCTCGACGTCCATGGCATCGTTGGTGGCGCCGGCGGCGGCAAGGTCGGCGGCGGAGGCGAGGGACTCGTCGATGGGGATGCTGTTGAGAGTGCAGTAGACCTTGTAGTTCTGGATATGGATTCGTCAGTAAGAGTTAGAGCATGGGAATACCAAGGAAGAGACATACCCTTTCGCACATGTTGAGGACCTCCTTCTGGTTGAAGCCGGCGTAGAGGGTCTTGTTCTTGCGGTTGAAAGCAATACGAAGAAGACCGTCGAACTCCTCGAAAGCAATGTTGGGGCGCGCCGACCCAATGAGAGGCTCAATTCTGACCACGTCGGACTCGACCTTGGGAGGAGGCTTGAAGTTCTGCTTGCCGACCTTCATGATGTGCTTGCATGTGGCCCAGAAGTTGACATTGACACTCAATCTCGAGTAGAGAGCATCACCCGGCCTAGCCACCAGTCTCTTTGCGAATTCTCTCTGAAACATGAGCACGGCGACGCGGGGCGGGTTGGGCATGGCCAACATCTTGAAGATGAGAGGACTGGAAATCTGGTAGGGAGTGTTGGAGATGAGGGCGTCGCATGGAGGCATTTCGGGCATCTTGATGACATCGCCGAGGATGACTTCGAGCTTCTTGGCTAGGGGAGTGCCCTGGACACGCTTGGTGACTTCGGCACCCATACGAGGATCGAGTTCGATGGCGATGACCTTCTTGGCCTTTTCGAGGGCGCGGACGGTGATGTTACCGGTACCGGGGCCGACTTCGACGACGACATCGGTGGGCTTGAGGAAGGCCTTGTCGACAATGGCATCCGAGATACCGGGGTTCTTGAGGATATGCTGGCCAAAGTCCTTGTCGAACTTGAAGATGTTGGTGTTGGTAGCCTTGCCGCCGCCGCCCCCCTTGCGATCGTAGGGGTTGCCGCCCCCCGACTTCTTGGACGTCTTCGCTGCCTTGGGCATGGTGTAGTCGAGTCAATGCTGTCGTGGGTAGGTGTGTGGAGGAAGACGACTCGGGACCGAGGTCGGACGAGAAGGCTGGGATCGATTTGGAGGGTTCGTCGTTTCGGTCGATCCTGTCCGGTCGAGGCTCGATCTCCAAGTCAGTCGCGCAACGCTGTACTATGAGAGGTACCACCGACAGGCTGAAGAGAGCTTGTGCCTGCGCCGGACCCTGGCCGACATCTTTTTTGAGTGGACCAGGCGGCAGAAAAAAGATGCCCCGCAAAACATGTGGCCGATAAGATAAGCACGCGCTGACCGCTTTCCTAATTCAGGTACCGGCGGCCCAGCCCACTGGAACTTGAGTGGGAATTCAGGCACCTCGGCCAGTTCCGACAGGTGATTCTCCGTCTGACGTAACAGCGGAGGCCGCCCCCGGGCCTAAACATCTACCAAGACTTATAACGGCAAATCCTCCGATCATTCAGTGAGGGTCTTCCCCGTCAACAAGTAAACAAACGAGGCTTTGAAATTTTCGGTAGAAGAGTTCGCCATCTCGTTTTCATCTATAACCATCCTCCCAAGTTCTGAGGAAAGCAAATATAAATAGCTTCTTTTCCATCATCTTCTTGGCTTATACCTGTTTCTCCGTTTGGTTCATGTTGTGATAGCCTCATTTCTCTATAATCAACCGCAACCATGTCAATACGCATAGCCCTCGAAAACCCTCCCGAGTTCTACACAAACCTGGACATCATCCGAGGCCAGGTCGTCCTCACTCTCAGTCGTCCCGAACAGATCGGAGGCATCATCGTCAAGCTTGAGGGTGAAGCCAAGTCGGCCTTGGGAGTACCCGCCGATGGTTCAGGAACGGGCATCGCTCAGAGGGAGCGCACTCCAACGGGGGATGTTATCTACGAGAACCACAAGATCCTATACAAAGTCACCCAGGCCTTCCCCGACGAGAAGAGCAACGCCTCGCAACAACTTTATGTCCTGGCCGCCGGCCAACACAGATTCCCTTTCAAGTTCAAGTTCCCCTTCAACAATGCTTGTGGTGACCCTGTCGCCATGGCCAAACTAGGAGGCCTCTCCGGTGCCGGTGGAATAGCGTCAGGTGCTGGCTTGTTCGGTCTCGGTGGCATTCGTGTTATGGACGGCACCAAGCAGCTGATGTACTCCCATGTCACAAAGACGCTCCCACCCAGTTTCACCGGATTCCCAGGCCAGTGCGAGATCCGGTACTACGTCAAGGTTACCATTCAGAGACCGGGTATTTTCAAGGAGAACTGGAGGATGCAGACCGGCTTGAAATTCCTTCCCATTGAGCCTCCAAGGCCGCCCAAGGCGAACCACGAAGCCTATGCCAGACGACCCTTCACATTCCGTCCACGAAGCCCAAGGACAAACGCGCCTTCAAAGAAACGGGCTTCTTTCTTCAGCGGGTGGGGCGGGAGTAGCGACGCAGCGTCATCTTCAGCCCCAACAACGGCTGATGGGAAACTTGCAACTGAGCCCGAAGTGCCTCCGTCGATAGAGATGTCCGCTCGACTTCCCCATCCTGCCATTATCACTTGCAACCAACCGATCCCACTTCGTCTCATCGCAAAGAAGCTTGCGGGATCAGACGCCGAGATCTTTCTAACGGCTATCCAAATCGACCTGATTGGTCAGACCGATGTCAGATGTCACGACCTGATCAACACAGAAACCAACCGCTGGGTGATTGTATCACGGCAGGGACTAAGCATTCCCGTTTCGAGACTCGGAGACCCTGTGGGAACCGAAGTTGTCTTGCCAAACGACATCTGGTGCAACCAACCCTTACCAAACACTGTCATGCCGAGCTTTGTCACATGTAACCTCAGGTAATTTCCCCTTTTCCTCCGAGCATCCCTCCAGAACTCTACTAACTCCACCCTTTAACACAGCCGCGAATACCAACTCGAAGTCAAACTCGGTCTCTCCTGGGGCAAACCCCTCGCCTCTGGCTCCCACGCCCACGCCAGCACCTCCCTCTTCGGCCGCAACAAGCACGAAGGCGTCGACCTCCCCCAAGAAATCCACCTCCCGCTGCACTTCTCTTCCGTAGAAGTCTACTCCGGCATCGCCCCGCCCGCCGCCCTCATCGAAGCCATGAAGCAAGGCAAGAACAAGCGCCCACAATCCCAGCGTCCCACCACCTCCTCCTCCGCCGAAGCCGGCCCTTCAACAGCGCCACAGCAACAACCACCAGCGCTACCCCCACGAACCAACACCGCCCAACCACCACCCGCCTTTTCAGGAGTGGCAGCTGGAGTGGCACCGCCGCCAGCAGACCCCTTATACCCGCCGCAACTGGCGCCAGGACAGACAGAGCCGCCGTATGACGACGCGCCGCCGAGCTACGATGAGGCGATGGCGGAGATGATGAGTGGGCCGGTGATTCCGGATGGGGCGCCCAGGCCGGCGTATAGTGGGGTGACGAATGAGAATGAGCCGAGTACGCTGCCTGCTGTTGGGAATGAGAAGAGTTAGGGTGGGGATGAGGGTGGGGTAGGTGATGCTGGGGAGTGTTTGGAAGGGAGGCTTGGTGGTGTGGGGGATTCGACTTGACTGGGGGGGAGAGAAGTCGAAGAGAAAGGAAAGAGGAGAGTGAATGAAGGACGGAGGATTTTTTGACTTTATGATATCCAACTTTGTTTTAATATGGTTTTAGAGTGGTGGATCCGGTATATATAGAGATATGACACGTAATAACATCTTGGTTATGCACACAACGCCAGGAATTGTTGTCCCATCAACAGGATGTCAGATCCAAGTTCGTCCTAGCGCCCCATGCAAATGTCGTTGATCTTCAGCTTTAAAACAACGCAGATGTTCTAGATACGTCAACAGAGAGAGGTAAAATGAACAATCTGGCTAGTCAATCACAATGTTTGTACGTTTACCGTCCGGAGGTAAAACGAAAGCTTCAGTTGAACGTAAATATCGTGGGTGTTACCGGTGAACCTATTTCAGTTGTGTGGTTGATCGTATTCACTCATGCGCAGTCGGTAGGTATATAACCATGTGGTAGGGCGACTTTCAACATCCAACCAACTACGACAGCTGATTTAACAGTTGTAACAATCTTCCGTAGTATAGTGGTCAGTATGTGAGCTTGTCAAGCTTGAACATCAGTTCTTCGATTCGCTCGAGACCCGGGTTCAATTCCCGGCGGGAGAGACCATAGTTTTTTTTTCGATCTTTTCGC